>MPUH01000540.1:0-47036 GCA_001970955.1 Stentor coeruleus
AATATGCACTACTTTAGTAATGGGATTATGCTTTAGCTTTTTGTTTGAACCTTCAGTGCATACATCAGCGATTATTGAAGAAATAATTATATTTATTATAATTGGAGGAATGATATGTCAATTTGCAGCTTCACTATATGTTTTTGTTAAATCACTAGTACTAATCTGGAAGAAAATAGAAAAATATCGGGCTGTAAAATTCTTAAAAAATATAGATGGATTTAGAACAGAAGGTCAAACTTAATTAAGCGAAAGCATGTAATAGATTTACTCATATCAAATATAAAAAAATTTATCAATAAACATATAAAGCCCCTATACTATCTAAACTTAACTTACATTTTTATACCTAAGAATTAATATTTCAAATATATAAAACCTAAACAACATAGCAAAACTAGACTATATGCTTAGGATAATTCATTTGTAGAGACCAGTTTATTTCAACCATTAACTCTTGTCTATTCCAATAAAAAAAAATTTAAACTAATAAATTCATATGATCTTTCATGTAATTTATATTTTAAACCAAATTATCTTCTATCTTACATGCCTTTACAAAAACTCTATTGAGGTCTAGGCCTCCCTTAGAATAGATTAATCATGGCAGATATTAGTTTATTCTCTACATACCTATAATGATAAAATTTGCTATTATGCTTGAGATGCTTGCAATTCTAGTTAGTTCAAGCACACTTGTTGAGTATCGATTCAGTCAAAATTTCGGTCAGATGTTTCACGACTATTCAGGTAACAACTACAATGCTGTAAATGGGAATAGTTATTTGAGTGATGATAAAGATACCATTCCAACTGACCGTGGTGCTTATTTTGGCTTAACAACTACAATGCTGTAAATGGGAATAGTTATTTGAGTGATGATAAAGATACCATTCCAACTGACCGTGGTGCTTATTTTGGCTTAAGTAATCAAGATATAATCACTTTGCCACCAAATGACAAAATTTCAACAAAACTAACTCTTGGAAGTACATTTAAAATAATGATGTGGCTTTTACCAAACGATGAAAATTATTATATCTTTCATCGATCAAATTCAATACAAACTAACTATTTTAATTATAAAAGGATTGAAGACGGTAATAAAATCGGCTATGATTTCCAAAGTGGAACTTTTACATCCAGTAGCGTAAGCACAATATCAAATTCTATTGCTAAAGGTAATAATTATTTAGAAGTCTGGCAATTTCTTAGCCTTATAGTTTCAGGCACAACAATAAAAATAAATACAAATGGTATGAATAGATTTACACTTACAATGAACTCAAACTCAGATATTTGGTCAGAAGGATCAGACATTTACAGTATGTGTATAGGTTACTATACTGATTCATTATATTCCATCCATGGAATCGTCTATAATTTTATCATTCTTGATGTTGATGAAAATGATAATAATTATTGTGGACCATTACACACAGCAGTAAATTGCTTAGTTCCAACATGCCCTAGTTCATGTGATCCAAGTGTTATAATAAATGGTAGTTCATATTGTATTAGTATATTTTACAATTGGAATATACTTGGAACTAACATAAGCTGTTCAAGTACTTGCATAAATAATAATGTTGGGTGTTTTATAAATGATACGAATTGTTTTACTTGCTCTTGTGGAAGTTGTTTTATTTCAGGCTCGTCTACAGAATGCTGGTGTCCTAGTAATGTTGTGGCTTCATCAACATCTTGCACTTGTAATGGTGGTTTGACTTATGATGGAATTTCATCTTGTTATTCATCATGTTATTATGATTGTTCAGCATGTAGTGCAGATTTGATATGTACCTCATGTATTGCATTGAATGCTAATCCTACTAGTACAAAAGGATGTAAATGCTCTGATAAATTTTATAATACAACTAGTTTAACAACTTCAGATGCGTGCAATGCTTGCCATAGTCATTGTGCTACTTGCTCACAAGCTGATATATGTGACACCTGTATAACAATAAATGCAGAGATAAGTACAACAGGCTGTAAATGTAAAAAAGGATTTTATATTGCAACAAATTTAAATGATGCAAATGGCTGTTCTTCTTGTAATAGTCATTGTGATACTTGCTCACAAGCTGATGTATGTGACACCTGTATAACAATAAATGCAGAGATAAATACAACAGGCTGTAAATGCAAAAAAGGATTTTATATTGCAACAAATTTAACTGATGCAAATGGGTGTACTTCTTGCAATAGTCATTGTGATACTTGTTCACAAACTAATGCATGTGACACCTGTATAACAACAAATGCAGAGCCAAGTGCAATAGGTTGTGTATGCAAAATAAAGTATTATTTGGCAACAAATTTAACTGATAAAAATGGGTGCTCTTCTTGTAATAGTCATTGTGATACTTGCTCACAAGCTGATGTATGCGATACGTGTATAACAACAAATGCAGAGCCAAGTGCAATAGGTTGTACATGCAAAATAAAGTATTATTTGGCAACAAATTTAACTGATATAAATGGGTGCTCTTCTTGTCATAGTTATTGTGCCACATGCTCGCAAGCTAACACATGTAACACATGCTTGTCTAAAAATTCTCAACCTAGTGAAATTGGCTGTGAGTGTAAATTAGGCTTTTATCTTTCAGGGTCACTTAGTAGCTCTGAAGCATGCTCACCATGTCATGTTGATTGCTATTCTTGTAAGGAAGCGAGTAGTTGCTTGATATGTAAAGATAATAATTCAATACTAGATGCAATAGGTTGCACTTGTAAAGAAGGGTTTTATTCATCAAACTCAAGCCCTTTATCATGTAATGCTTGCAAATTTCCTTGTTTAACTTGTTCAAGTTTACTAATTTGTACTTCTTGTGCATTAGAATACTCATATTTAGACTCAGGATCTTGTATATGCCCATTAAATTCTACAATCATCAACAACTCTTGCACTTGCATTGAAGGCTACTATATGTCAAAACAACCAGATGGCGCATATATATGCAATGCTTGTGAAAGTAGATGCAAAAACTGTAAAGAAAATAAGGATTCCACTTTGAAATCATTTTGCTTATCTTGTAAAAACAGTTTAGACACACTTACAGTTAATGGTCAATGTCATGAAACTTGTTTAACCAATTATTTTTATGAAAATAATAAATGCTCATCTTGTATAAATTTATGTTTAAAGTGCAATAATAGTATTTCATGTGAATCTTGTATAGAAAATGCTTACATTGATACTAACAACACAATCAAATGTTTATGTAATGATGGATATAAAGAAATAAACGGAAATTGCGAGATAAAATATTTTAAAGCTAGTGTTGGGGTTAATAGCAAAAACCGAATATTTCTTAATTTCGATGAAGATTTAAATGAAGATTTGAAATCAGAGAATATCCTTCTTAGTATACACGGAATAGACATGTATTCTTATACTTTGATAAAAAGATACAGCAACTCTTACTATTTAACTTTAAAATTTTTAGAGGATGTTAACGATAGAACACCTTTCAATCTAACAATAACTTATGAACCATTATATAGTAGAAACAAATCAGTATTGAAAAATTACATTTACTCTGATAAGCTCAATGGTTTTATGTATATTTCTAAAGATATTACTCATGTGGCTAATACAACAAAAGCTGCGAATCAAGTTGCAGTAACCTCATCTCTTGGTATAGCTATTTTTAGTAATCCTACTGCTTTATGGACTCTTTTAAATACAATTCAAATAATTCAATACATGCCACTGAATAGTAACCCAATACCGAATGGACTTAAAACTTTTATTTTAGGTTTTGGAGCCTATGATAATATTCACCCAAATCCATTTAGTTTAATTTTTGATTTAAATTCTTCATCAGAGCCGTATTTACAAGCAAGAAACTACGGAATAAACACATCTGTGTTTTGGATAAATATCGGGCCTTCTACAACACCTTTCCTTGCAATCCTCTGCTTATGGCCAATCTTTTATTTGCTTTCTAAATTTAATCTTGGCAAATTATCAACCAAAATCGTTAAATTTTTAAATAATTACAAGTATAGCTTATTTTTAAGATTTTGGATTCAAGTCTATTTAGATATAGGTGTTTATTCTCTTGTGCAACTAAGATCAGAAATCCAGTATAATAAAAAAGATATATCAAAAGCAGGATGTTTTAATATGATATCAGCTATTGTTTCTTTAGTATGATTTATTTAGATTATTATTTTTATAACTCCTATTTGCTTAATAGTTTGCTCTTTTAATTCAAAGTCAAAAATTTTAAGTAACAACACTGAGTTTTATGAGAAATGGGGGAGTTTGTTTAGTGAATTTAAAAACAATAAGGGTTTTTTAAGTACCCAATATTATACTATACATTTTATGAGAAGGCTTGGATTTTTACTGAGTCAAGTTTATTTGAATGGGCATCCTTATGTGCAAGGAAGTTTAAATATATTTGGGTCAATTGTACAAACTGGATTTTTATTTTATTATATGCCTTATAAATATGCTCCAATGATGTTGTCTGCAATAGCAGGGGAATTATGCACTTCTATAACTATGATGTTATGCTTTAACTTTATTTTTATTAGTTCTTTGGATGCATCAGCAATTTTTGAAAAAGTAATTATTTCTGTTATTCTTGGAGGAATGGCATTTCAATTTGCTGTATCGATTTATGTATTTATAATGTCTCTTAAAATAATGTACAGGAAAATAGAACAAAATCGAATTATAAAAACATTTGAAACAGCTAATACACATAAGGTTTTGACAGAACAAAGCCAAGTTATCAAATAGTAGTAGTTAGTAAGGATAAATCATTGATTAGAATTATTTAAAAATATTTATTAGGAAGAAAAAACTTTGATTGTTTAAGTATTCTAATATAGAGAATTTTTATGATATTATAATTTATGTTTATTTTATAAAATACTTACATTTTACTTTCGAATAGTTTTCCTATGCTGTATTTGCTAAGAAAGACAGAATTTATTATTTTAGCAAGTTTAAAATAGATAAAATTTTCTAAACGCTCAAATTAAATCTTAAATATCTAAATCTGTCAGTTTTCCATTAAGCTACCGTTAGCTTTTTTATAAGAGTAGCTGAAGTTAAAGTAAATAATGATAGTAAGAACGAATTTAAAATTTCAGGAAAAAAAAGGGAAAAAATTGTGTTGAAATTTTAAATAGATTTTCAACTAAGCTTATAGTGAAAATTATATAATTTATGTTAATAATTTGGAACAAAAAATCCAGAGCGAAATGTTGGTTAAAAAATAGAGAAGGCAGCTCTGACTGAAATATATAAATCTATCCTATAAACATATCTTTAATGTATAAAGTAATCTATAATTATACAATAATCATATACCGTCACTTAAAAAAAAATCTCAACTATAGAGAATTTAATAAATACTTTAAAAAAATTATCCAACAATATCTCTAAATAATAAAAATATAATAAACATTTTCATATATAATACAATATAACTTTTCAAATAAATCAATCTATTATAACACAAAAATATTTTATAAAAAATCCTATAACCTCATCTATAATATTTTTAAATACCCTACTACATCAATACATCATCTTGAAAACCCATATGTTTTCAATATACCAGGCAAATATTCACATAAATTGATTATTTTTTATACAACTAATTTAATTCTAAAACTTATTATATGAAAAGAGATAAAGGCCTTAAGCGTCTTATCCTTGATATCCGCAAGTCAAAAACCGCAGCTGAAGAGCGAAAGATAATCGAACAAGAAAAAGCAAATATCCGAGCAGATATTGGGAATATCAAACTTAAGGATTATTACAAGTGTTTAAATGTATCAAAGCTCATTCTAATAGACATGCTTGGTCACGATTCAAGTTTCGCATATTTCGAATGTATAAAACTAGCTTGTTCTGAAAACTTTACACATAAGCGAATTGGATATTTAGGGATAAGTTGTTTATGTACAAAGACTAGTGATATTCTTTTGTTATGTACATGTCAAATAAAGAAAGATTTGAATTCAGATAACCCTCAGATTATCAGTATAGCTTTATTAGCTGGGGCAAGTATAGGAAATGCAGATATTTTGATGGCATTACAACCTGATATACTAATGCTTTTTAACCACAGAGAAATTTATATTAGATGTCGAGCTATTGGTGCCGCAATTTCACTTGTTAGAGCATGTCCAGAAACAATAAGTGATGTTTTAAGTCAGATTAATGAAACTATGATGGAAAGCTCTGGAACGGTTTTCAGATCGATAATTGTACTGTTTACGGAAATCCTTCAGATTTCTTCTAGCTATAAAGAGTCTTTATCTTATTATTTAAACCTTACTTGCACACACCTTATTAGAATAATTCAACACAAAGGTGTGGAAGGTATTCTTGATCCTATGACTATAGTTTACTTATTGAAATTTTTAAGATATTATGCTCATGAAGTATCTGGGGATTCAGAAAGATCATTACTTGAAGTGAGTAAAAACATTACAGCCTCTACAAAAAATAGTGTCAAATACCAAATTGCCTCAGTGTTTATGCGTTGTAAAAATGCTAACCTTACTCGCTTAGGCAACAACATAATTCAATCTTTTCTAAACAGCCCAAGTAGTAACTTGAAATTTTGTGGGTTAAAACTCTGTAACAAAATAGCTGAGTGGAACCCGAAAAAAGTTACAGTCAATTTGGACCTACAAGGACATTTAAATGACACTAATCATGAAGTGCGGGATCTAGCCTTAAGCTTAAGTTTTCGGCTGCTTAATCAAGAAAATGTTCAGACAATGTTGAAATCTTATCTTAACTGTTTAATGAGTGTTGATATAAAACTTCATCAAAGTATTGTAGGGAAAATCTCAGATGCTTTAGCTACTTTTGAAGTCGACCCTGTATGGTATCTAGATACTGCTATAAGAGTATCAATTTTAGCTAATCAAGTCCCTGAAAGTATGATTTTTAACTGTGTAAATCTTATAAGAAATCATGTGGAAATCCAAGAATACTCTGCGAAAAAGCTTTTTTATGCTATGAACTCAGGGTTTAAACAAGAAAGTTTAATGAATCTAGCTTTTTGGGCTATTGGTGAATACCCAGAAACCCTTGATTCTAATGAACTCGATAAATTCATTGAAAATCTTATCAATGAAACATACCAAACTTTGAATATTTATTATATTACAAACATGATTTTTAAAGTTGGAATGAAAAGACCTGAAATTAAAGGTAGCTGCACTTATGCACTTAACCACTTTTCGTTTTATGAAGATTTGGAAATACAGCAAAGAGCTTGTGAGTATTTGGTTATACTTGGGGATTACTCGAATACTGTGTTTAAAGATTTATTGACTCAGAATCAAATAAAACCTTAAATAGATATATAAGTTTAGATGATAATTTTTTTATTGTTAGGAATAAAGGATGGAGCTTTTAGGAATAGTATTAGACTTAGGAATTTGAAGATTGTTATAGTTGGGATTTTAAAGATCATAGGTTTTTATTAATGGTTTTTTATTGGAGGTGGCTTTTATTATGGGGTTTTTTATATTATCGATTGTAGTTTAGTTTTATTTGTATTTGTATTAATAATGATGATTAACAATGCTTGTATTTTAGAGATATCAAATATATGATGTTATCTTTTAAGAATATAATAAAAAGTGATCTCTTGTGTAAAATTTAAGAATAATAATATAAAATAGAGTATTTGAATATTAATAATTTAAATAAAGCAAATTTATGTATACTAAAAGAAAGTTGTATTTGCTTTTTTAAAGAAACTCATCTTTATTATATTTGCTTGAAAGATATATTTAAACCATTTAAATTTTTTTATCAGTATTCAATACCTTCATCAATAAACTAGTACATTTAAAAATTCAATTAATAATCAAAGAATATGCAAAAGTTAACTAACTTTCAATTAAAAAAAATCAAGCTTTAAATTTCCTTATAAACTTAACTTCAAAAATTTCTCATCAAAAATCAAAAAACCACAATATACCGCAAAACTTTAAGCCTACCTACATTTACTATTCCAAATCAAATTATTCTTAATATTTCATAAACATCTCATATTCCAAAAAAACATAATATCCCATCTAAATATTTTCTCACAAAAACCCCCAGACCTACAACTCCTAATTTTTTATATTCAAATAACTGTTAATTTAAGAAGTTATATCTGTTTAAGATATTCAGAAGGCCATTGTATACTTGTAGCTATCATAAATCCTAAATCAGGGATTTCATATCCTAAGAAATCCTTCGCTGTAGTTTTTTTAATCTCATTAACAAGCGATGCTTTCAAAGACTCAGGTTCCATCTCAGTCATCACAGGAAGTGTTTCAATAGTCCCATTAACCATCTCATTGATATTACAGTTCTTAAGAAAAATCGTCCTTATACTCAAACTAGGCCAAAAATCTCTACAAAACTTTTCCCCTTGTTTTATCAATAAATCTCCAAGAGCTGGTGTTCTAATTTGATTTCCTTTTCCCTCTTTCTTATATCCATTACTATGAATATACTCTTTATACTCAGCAACTAAGTCATTAAACAATGGACTTGATTTTTCTATATCAAATTCTCTAACAAGCTCTACATGCTGTACTTTAACTTCTTCTAGTTGAACTCTTTCGCTTAAAAGCTCGCAAATACTATCAAAATATTCTCCTGTTAGTAGCAGATTAGTCTATATTAGTACTTACATTCGGCAAATAGTCTACAGGCCGCCCACTTGAATCTACAACAATTTCTTCAGGTTCTATCTTGGCTTCTTCTATAGCTTCAGCGAAGTCTCCAAAATCATCATCACTCATATTTACATTACTAGTGAATATGAATAAGTATAAGATTTCCTCATATATAACTTAACTAAACGTCCATAACTCTAGCTAATTTCTGTAACCTGTTCAAGAGAAAATCTCCATTCTTAACAATATTGTTGAATATTGAACTGCGGGTATCTGGGCGGCAAGACTCAATAACTCCATTGACTTTATCGATTTTGCAAGCTAGTCTTCCTAGGTAGATAAACTCACATAGTTCCTTATCCACAAAATTCACAGAAACCCCAAAGTTCTGAGCCATACTAGCAAGAGTTACACTCCTATAGCTTTCTAAAAACTGTGAATAAGCGACAACTCTCATTTCTCTAGCCCAATAGCGAGAATGCTGACTGATAAACTCATCATCTTCAACAATCTTAATCACACTACTCAAAGCTATAAAAAATGATTTGTAATTGCATTTATAAAGCCCAGTAAGAAGCTGATTTATTACAGGGATTTCATTGATCACTGAAAGAACCTCAGGCGAATTTACAACTTTTTTACTAATTGTAGCTCTGTCTAAAGATACAATGCTAGTAATAATTGTATATTGAATAAACACTGTAAATGATATAAGTTCAGTTGAAGTAAATGTGGCTACAATATCAAGGAAATTTAATGCAGCTTGTTTGAAGTTCCTCATCATCATAAAATAAACAGCCTCATAAGCTTTGAATCTATTTTTCTTTTCCCAATCACCTCCTTCATCAAAAAGAGTATTAGCTTGTTCAACTTGCTTTTTAAGAAGAATGCGGTCTTTGGTTTTAAATGCCACTAGCATAATTTTTAATGTTATATCCAGTTTAGCATCTGTTGTTGCCGCTTTACTATATGCTGAGTTGTAGTTGTTTAAACTTCTTTCACAGTTACCTTGTTGAATGAAATAATCACCGATTTCAATAAGAGCATCTCTGATTTCGAGGTCTGAAAAATTTTCCTCTGCTTCTTTGAGTTTGAGGTAAAGCTTGGTTAGAGCTTCTGGGGTTTCAGTAGAAGATTCTTCAGCTTTACGCATGGATTCTTCTTTTGCTGACCAGTCTTGAACTGATGCTGTTCTGGACAAACTCATATTTATTAATGTGCTTTATATGATGGATATTCGGGATAAAAGTGATATAGTAAAAAAAAGATTTTAGTTGTGTAGAATTATGGGTTATTAATTGAAGATAGTGAATTTATGAGGTGGTTGTTTAGGGATGTGGTATAAGTTTATATATAAATAAGATGAGGTTTGTAATAAAGTATCATNTAATAAAGTATCATTAATGATAAAATATTATTTGAGTTTAGATTTTATATTGTGAAAGTTTAGAATATTAAGTTATCATATTAGCTTTAACTTTAAAGTTTTAACTTATTTTGCATATACTAGCATACAATAAAAACAACCAATAAATATTTCTAAGATTATACAACATATTAAATACCCCTTCAAATAAACTAGTATATCACATTCAATAATCTAACCACTTATTTATTGCATACCATATTCCATATTATAAATCTCTATGGAAGCAGAAGACTACCACTTTCGATTCAAAATTGTGCTTATTGGAGACAACGGAGTTGGTAAAACTACATTACTCGATGGTAAGCAATAAATAGCTTTAACTCAGAACTATGGCCGAGTATTAGAAAATGAGACAGTAGAAGAAATGCATTTCAAATCGGTAACATATGTTGATGAGACTACTTTTTATAGACTCAACTATTGGGATTTACCAGGTAGTGAAAGATACTTACCAGTTACAAGCAGATATTGTGCAGGGGCAACAGCGGCGATGTTTGTATTTGACAGTAATGACTAAGCAGTTACTAAAAGAGCATCATTTGAAAGGATTGAAAAATGGATTAAAGAGTGTGAAAAAGTAGAAATTCTATCAAAAGTGTTGCTTGGGAATAAAATTGACCTTGCTGGAAGAAAGGATTCAACACCTGTGACGAAAACTGAAGCGATGAGTCTTGCTAGGAAATATGGAATGGAATATTTTGAGATAAGTGCTTTAGATGAAAATAGCCTTAGAAGTATGTTTGAACATGTGTTTAATAGTATTGTTGCTAATATACCCAACCCTCCTGATCCTGGTATGCTGTTAGGGAAAAGTATTTCATTAGGAAGGAGGATTACTAATAATCCTAAGTTCAAGACTGCACTTTTTGACACGGATTCTAGGTATGATTAGATTAATTAAGACTGAGTTATAAATTGGGAAAATCTTTTAGTTTGTTGTGATAATTTTAAGAGAAGATAGATAAACATAAAACTAAGCTGGTTTTTAATTCAAGATACAATTTCTTATAAACACCCTAATATTTTATACAAACTAAAAACATAACACATTAATAAAAATCTTCACAAATTATTTATCTTAAAAAAGTTTCATCTAAATTACCATTCCACTAATATCTCAACATCATCATCTTCACACTTCAAAGGCTTTGCAAAACATCTAATCCTACAAAGTTCCATATCAACAAGTGTAAAACTCATCAAATTACATACATTTCCTTCAGCAAACAAATCCCCAAACTCAGTATTCGTACTAGAATCTGAAAGACTAGTCTCACTAATCTCTGATTTATCTCCATGAACATTTTTAAACATCTCTTCTCTTTCTGCAACTAAAATATCCAGTTTATTACTCACATTTATATATTCAGGATAATAGTCATTATCCCACTTTTTTCTATTCCTAACAACTTTTTGAATAAAACCTGAGCCATATTTCAAACTAAATTCTTTTAATTGTTCATCGATTTCTTCATTTAATTTCATTTTGTGTGATTGAATTTTATCATCTTCATGTGGGAAAAATGCTAATAAACCATCAACGTATTCATTAGATTTTAATTTATACACAGGTTTTTGTATAAGAGCTTTAAGACTATAATGTAAATACTCTGATTTAGCTTTTATATAATCACGTTTTACGTTTAGTTTGCTTAGTTCTTTATCGATACGTAATTGATTTTTTAATGCTATCTGTTCTAACTCATGATAATTCAGACTTCCTAGATTTAATTCTATTGTGTTTACAATTGAGTAGTGGGTGTTTAATAAGCTTATAAAAGTTGATATTTGTGCTGACAACTTTTTCAGCTCATGTTTGTTCCTTTGGGCTTCGATTACAGATGTGTTTTGGAAATATTTCATAACTTTCTGAATGACCTCAAGTAACGAATGGATGCTTTCAAAAGGTAGGTCCTCTAAACCTTCTGAACTGATTGAAACTATTTTATGGCAGGCGAAACTTATAGTCTCAGAAGAAAATCTTTCTGAATTCATTGCACGGATTTGGTTTTGTAGCGACCTTGACATTATTTTTATTTAAATTTGTAAGCTATTATTATCTACTTTAAACCCTATTCGAAGGGTCTTTAACTTTTTCCATAAACACACAAAACTCTTCAAGGTCCAACTGTCCATCTCCATTAACATCAGCTTCTTTAATCATTTCTAAAAACATATGAGTTTGTCCTTTTGACCCTCCAAATGCTTCCAACAATTCATTTACAGATATCGACCCACTACCATCTTTATCAAAGTCTTTAAAAGCTTGATGTAATCTTTCTCTTGATAATTCTTTTTCCCAGTTTATAGCAGCAGTTAAAAACTCAGAATAATTTATACACCCATTTCCATCTTCATCAACTTGTTTAAGAATCTCTCCAANATAATTTATACACCCATTTCCATCTTCATCAACTTGTTTAAGAATCTCTCCAATATTAGCTGCTAATTCTCCAGTTAATGTTCCTATAGCTTTTTTTATTTCATCAACACTTAATAAACCATCACCATTACTGTCTATTGCTGTAAAAGTTTTTCTAAGCATAGAAACTTCTTCACTTGATATTAGTTGACTTACTATATAAGCTAAAGTTGCACGATGAAGTTTACTTGTTGATGAAAAATTAGCTAGGTTTCTTAATGACCTTGAAGCTAAATCTTTATCAGGAACTTCATTATTAGCATGTTTTTGTATCCATGGGTTGTTGTAAACTTCAGTAATTGTTGGCCTATCAGCAGCAACTCTTGTAAGCATTCTTTTAATTAGATTCACAGCTTCAGGTGACACATTTTTCCATACTTGTTTTTTAAACTGAATTTCCTTTACAGAAATGTTCATTAAGATCTCTGTTTCGGTTGAGCCGTTAAAAGGTGGTGAGCCTGATAATAATATGAATAATATAATACCCAAACTCCAAACATCACATTTTTGATTGTAATTCCCTGAGACAACTTCTGGGGCCATGTAATATGGACTCCCAACTCTTTCAGTGATGTTGAGGTTTTTGGTAAAATGCTTACACGTGCCGAAGTCGATAAGTTTCAGTTGTGCATCTTCTTTTTTACTTTCAAAAAGCATGTTTTCAGGTTTTAAGTCCCTATGGACAATGTTTTTTGAATGCATGTATTGAACTGATGAGACCATTTGAAGCATATATTTTGCTGCAGTGTTCTCAGTAAGCTTACCTTGTGAGACAATCCTATCAAAAAGCTCCCCACCTTGACAAAGCTCAGTGACTATAGAAATTGCCGAATCGTCTTGATAGACTTCAAAAACTTTTATTATGTTAGGGTGGTCCATGGTTTTAAGAATACTCACTTCTTTCATTAGAGAAGTAACATCAACTTTTTTACCAGTTTTTAAATTTATAACTTTTACAGCACGTTTATGGCCTGATTTTTTGCTCTTACCAACATATACAGCCCCAAATCCTCCTTCTGAAATCTTTTCCCTTATTTCGTAATCGTTCATAATATTCTCCTGCTTTACTTTGACGAATTTTTCAGGGTTCGCTGTGTACTCTTTGTCTTCTTTTTTTTCTTTTTCTTCGTTTTTCTTGCTCTTTTTACTTGTGCATGCACCCATATTTATAAACTACCGTTTTTTATATTATCTTAACTCTTTGTTTAATTTTAGCCTTAGATTTATTCAAAGGATGTGGAAGAAATTATGATTTGGTTTGGGTTTTTAAGGGAAAAAATATGATTTTTTGGAGTTTTTGGACTAGGTTTTTATATTGTTTTTAGTTTTAAATATGTTTTGATGTGAAGTTGTATATGATTGGATTATTTAGTAAATAATTTTATCTACTTTCTTTAGTTGTTATAGTTAGGTTGGAATTAAGTATTTTTTATATGGTTTTAAGATGGGTTTAATGTAATTATATTTTCTTAGTGCTTTCATTTATTAAAATCTTAGAATTCCATGTGAAGGGTTGGTAATGAATTGATAAAGTTTGTTGTGTTTTAGATTATAGTATTTTAGCTTTGAAATATAGTTTAACTTAGCGCATATTATAAAAGTAACAAAAATATTTTTTAGAGTTTATATTTTTATAAGGTATCTTAAGTGTTTGATATATTAATTTTCGTGATTTGTGATATTTATGTTGTTAGATTTTATAAATTATGATTTTTGAGATAATTTCTGAATAAAATTTTAAAGCGAGGGATTTGTGTTATTTGATAGAGGATGTTATGTATATAAGAAGATTTTTATAACTTAAAATTTTACGACAAAGAAGTAGTAAATTTTGATAAATTTGTTTATGAAAATATCCTAATTAGACCGTGTATCATTGGATATAAATTAATAAAGTTAAATTGTAAGTAGAGGCATGTATGTAAATAATTTTTACATCAATGCTCCCAAAAACTATCTTTCAAGCCATCCTCCCCATTCTCCTTTCACAAAACCTCCTTCCTCATCTTCTCCCCCAAAAACCCTAAACTTCCACCAAATCTAACACATAATAATTTCCTTTAATCCCAAACCTTTAACCAAATTTTTTACCATTTCCTTCCTAACTCTGATCCTAAAGCTCTATTCAATAAATGGTGGCAAGACTAAAGAAAACAAGGCATATGCGAGGACATGTTAGCATGGGTCATGGGCGTATAGGAAAGCACAGAAAACACCCAGGCGGTCGTGGAAACGCTGGTGGCCTTCATCACCATAGAATATTATTTGACAAATTCCATCCAGGGTATTTTGGCAAGACAGGTATGAGAACTTTTCATATGAAGAAAAACCCACAATGGTGTCCTATTGTAAATCTTGATACTTTGAATTCTTTAATGACTGCAGAACAATTAGCGTCTAAAGATATTCCAGTTATTGATGTAAGTACACATGGATACTTTAAAGTTCTTGGTAGAGGGACACTTACAAGAGCTGTGAATGTTAAAGCGAGAATTTTCTCAGATAAAGCACAGGAAAGGATTAAAAAACTTGGTGGTCAGTGCATATTGTCAGCTTAAGTTATAGTTTAGTAGATACGCTAGTTAATTTGCCATTGGGAATTAGAATTTTTAAGGAGTTGGAGTTTTTATTGTGAGATGTTTTTTTAGATTGGTAAGAGTTGATGATTGAATAAAAAATTGAGTGGTGGTGTTGGTTTGATGCTTGATAATGTGTGTTGTTTGTTTTTTTTTTTAATATTTTTTTGGAATATTTGCCAGAGTTTTTAGGGATTTTTTTTGTTGTTGGAAAGTTGAGTTGGTGAGTATGATAAGTGTGATTTTTTTGTATTTAGGTGAATGTGACTTATGTGTTTTATATGAAATATAGATTTTTTGTTATAGAATCAATTCATTATGTTTCCATAGTTCATAAGTAAATAGATAATCTTGTATCATAAATCTATTAAATCATAATCCTTTCTATATATTAATTACTGAATTATTTTTAAAATTAACAATTTCAACGAAAACTAAAACCTGTTGATAACTAGTTAATAAGTTGGCAAAATACTCATAAATACTACAAATTAATTTTGTTATGGGTACCAGCCAAGAACCTGTGCAGTTAATAAAATCAAGCTAAGAAGGGATGACGATGGAAAAAAAATAATATCTTCACGATACAAGAAAAATATTCCCATATATTCACATACAAATAAAACCAAGGCTATTTAATTATATAAATTAGACAGAAATAATAACATCTTTACCGATTTTCATCTTAAGTCTTTTACCTTGTTTTCTCAAAGGGGTGTTCTGTTTAACTATTTTTGGTGATATTCGGTCTTCTTCTTGAGGCTTAGATGGATAAATTTTCATTAAAGTCGGAGTTTTACGTTCAGGTGGTTTAAAAATTCTCCCTTTTTTGACTATTTTTACATCTAAACCATATGCTTCGCTTTGATTTATCAGGTTTCGAACCTTCATATCATTTGGTGTTTCAGTTCTATCAGGCTCTTTTTTGTATATATTTAACTCTTCATCTGTTATTTTACTTTTTTCCAAACTTGCATGCAAATCACTATTGTTTATTCTGTTTTTTGATTGTTTTTCTAATAATTTTAGAATTTGGTTTTTGCAATAAATATAGTTGTTATATTCATTGCTTGATTCTGATTTTGATGGAAATGGACTAGGGTATTTTGTATGATTTGTAGGGTTTTCAGAGACACTAGTGTGGTGTGAAGGGTGCTGATCGTGTGAATTAAGTGGAAAATAAGAATCTATTGAGTGGCTTATTTGATCAATGTCTTGTGAAAGATTTTTTATTGTTTGAATTGGTTTTTGATCTTCAAATCTCACACTAAGCTGCTTTTTATAAACTGTGCTTTTTATAATAGACAAAGTTTTCTTTCGTATATCACTAATTTTCTTTAGGCGAATCAGTTCTTGAGACATATTATTATTTAATCAATAATTCTAAACTATGTTGTTTTCACTGATGCACTCACGATTTACATTGTCTCTGAAAACTAAATGGCCTACCTATTGAGATTTCTTCAAATAAGCTTAGTCTTAGAGTTTCTTTTTGAGTGTAGTTTTACCATCTCTCAGACTTATTCACAATATTAAGAATATTTTTAATATGAGGATTTTTTATGGAAAAATCTTATTTCTATTTGAGTATTTCTAGAGTTCAAACCATATTAACAAATTTTAATTTGATAGAAGACATAATTATCGTAAATAGTTAGTTTATATTTTTACCCTTTGAATTTTCTAGGCCTGATATTTTAGTTAAAATTTCAGATGAGTTGTTTCAGTTTATTTACCCAAAAAAATCATATTTTTCGTATATAGTTTGATTGAAGTTTTATTAGGACTTAAGACATTTATTATGAGAATATGAAGTGATTATATTTTTTTTAATGAAAAGTGGTCTAAAAAAATGTGATAAGGAAGTATTGGAGAATTTAAGATAAAGGGATTTTGTAAGTAAAGTTAGGAAAATAATGCATATTGGGTGATTATGTTTAGTAAGGGGGTATAATTATAAGTTTAAATTATATTGGAGATTTTTAATTGACGAAGTTATAAATTTATGAATTAGTTATTTAATCATGAAATATTAGGGATTTTACAAGTAATTTATAATTTGATAGTAAAATAATGCTTGAAATATGTAGGCTATCTTATAAATATGCCTTTGCTTGTAAAATTTATCAGTACAAACGTACCATATACATAGTTAGGCAAAATTCGTGAAATAACAGAGCTTTTGAGCGACATGATAAGCAACAAAGAAATTATTTTAGAAATAGTTAACAAATCCATTACAGAAATCCAAGGGACTGCTGACGAAGTTATAAGAGACAAAATTATCCGAGCAAGTCAAATAATCCCTGGAATCGTCCTGATTGAAGATACATCGTTATTTTTTGAAGCTTTAAACATGCTCCCTGGGCCATACATGTAATAAACACATAGAAAAGATTTCCAAGTTAATTTAGGAAAAAAAGGTTTGGTTAAGATCCTTGAGCCATTTGAAAACAAAAACGCTAGAGTTGAATGTAGACTAGCTTTGAAGTTTCCTGGAGAAGATCCTGAAGTTTTTGTCGGAGTTCTCAAAGGGATTATTGTTTCTCCAAAAGGGAAAAACGATTTTTTCTGGGACTCGATTTTTCAGCCACTAAACCATTCTTTAACCTACGCTGAAATGCTACCAATCGCAAAAAACCAGATTTCTGACCGTAATCAAGCAGTACAGCTTTTAAAATCATATCTAAGATCTCGTATATCTCCTAAGATTTAATCCACGAAATTATAATATGAAGTTTTTGCTTCTGTCTTTCTTATTGATCTGCGCGTTCTCAAAAATCCACGACGTAGAAATTTCAAATAAAGTTTTCTTCGATGTTGAAGCCAATGGTGAATTCTTAGGAAGAATTGTTTTTGGGCTTTATGGAAAGACAGTTCCTAAAACAGCTGAGAATTTCCGTGCTCTTTGTACAGGAGAAAATGGTAAAGGATCAGATGGAAAAGCTCTTCACTATAAAGGGTCATCATTCCATAGAGTAATTCCTGACTTTATGATCCAAGGTGGAGATTTTACACGTGGCGACGGTACAGGAGGCGAAAGCATTTATGGTAAAAAATTCCCTGATGAGAACTTTACATTGAAACATAAAGGCCCTGGGTTACTTTCTATGGCAAATTCTGGTAAAAATACTAACGGGTCTCAGTTTTTCATTACTACTGTGTCAACTCCATGGCTTGATGGTAAACATGTTGTTTTTGGAGAGGTACTTGAAGGAATGGATATTGTGAAAAAAATTGAATCTTATGGATCACAGAGCGGAAAACCTTCAAAGAAAATTGTTATTAGAGATTCAGGAGAACTTTAAGTAAGTAGATTTTTAAGTGATACGATTTTTATAGAAAATTTTTTTTTTTTAGGTTTGAATATGCAGATTAAGTATGTGATTGTATAGGGAAGATTAAGGTTTGATATTAAGATTAGAGTTTAAGAAAGGTTAAAAGATGAGAGGATTTTGGAAAAGGGTAAAAATAGATTTTCTGATTATTAGAAAAAAGTGGTTTAATAAAGATTGGTTTGAAGTTTAAAATGTGAAATGAAGTGTTTAGACAGGAAAATAGTTCTTTAAAAGATTTATAATTCTTGCATAAAAAGAATTGAAAATTGGGTATTTTATCTTAAGATAAAAATTACATGATTGCCAAACTTTTAGTTAGGGATAAGTGTTAAGAAAATAAAAAAAATTTTGCTTTATGATAAGATCATGCATATAGAATTTCATTTTTATATAATTTCTTTAGTTCTTTAATAAATTGATTACTATCAAATATATCCTAATGGGATATAAATTAAATATGAAATCTCAATGCCTCTACTTGAATAACGGAAGGTTAATTCATCCGAAAGTTCTCAAGGTTATATTAAGAAACCAAAGCCCTTTATCTCCTACTTTAAAAACGAAGGATCTAGAGCAACCATCTCATGGTATATTAATTAATAAGCATACAATTCTTACTTTATAAAAGTTTTGTTATAGAATTTAATAAAATTAAAATTTATTAGAATAGATAGCTTAGATTTTGGGTTAGAATATTTATGCAAAGATTTACAAATTTGGTTAAATTTTTAGTAACTGCTCATTGAATTTTTTCCATTTTGCTATTCTCAACTGATTAAATTTAGGTTCTTATAAATCTATAAATCGTATAAAAAAAAGTTATTATCGTATTTCTGATGATGCCTATTATTTTTATTTCTGTGTCTAAGAAATTTATGATTAAATAAACTTATTATAAATGTTTCTTAATAACTTAGCACTTATACTGCGATATAATATGATCTTAATGAGAAAATAACACTTTTTATTTTACAAAATATTTTCTGGTTAAGTGTTTTCACCTTTTATTCTTTGAGCCTATTAGTTTAAATCATTGCTGAAATCTTAATTCGTTAAAATTAGTGGAAAAATATTTTTTACTCTTTAAGCTATTTAACTATATTTAAACTCTTAAAAAAGATCTGACTTAGAAGAATCAGCATAGCTTGAAATTAATAAGCCAATAAAATCAGTTTTATATGAATGAATAACTTAAAGATGCCTGTAGTTAAGTAATTTAAGTATAACTGGCTATCTCATATAAATCATATGTTTCAAGACTAAACATATAAACTTTAAAATGAAAAGATGAAGCAAAATAAATATCTTTTCCTCTTGTCACAGGCTTTGATGTATGCTGCAAGCATTTAATACTTAACTGCTTCGCTTGTTTCTTCCATTCTTGAATGTTGTTCTCACTGCTCGTATAAATGTTATTTTCAGACAAATAAATATAATGGCCCTTATCCTTAAAAAGCACACTAAAACTACTTGACTTAATTTCTGAACTCAAACTTTCATACAAATTCATTGGAACATTATACTTAAGTATCTCATTATGCCTGCTAACTAAAATAAAATATCCTTTACAAGTTAAAACATGTGTATCTCTAGTAGCAACAGGCAAATTAGCAATACTTTCCCAAACTCCACTATACATATCAAACTTATCAGCGTCTCTCATATCATTTTCCCCATTATAACCTCCAAAAACATAAACAGATCCACCATAATACGTTGCTGTAGCCATACCTCTAATTTTTCCTTTAGTAAGTTTCAAATGTTTATAGTTTTCTAAATCAAACAAATAAGTATCTCCTGAACATGGATGATGTCCTCCATAATAAAAAAGTTTTTTCCCTGGTATTTGACATACACAAGCTAACCAGCCTTGATTTTCAGCAATATCAACTTTAATATCAGTAAATTCTAAAGACAAAGTGTCGAATTTTTTCATAGTTTTCGAGAATATTCTAAAAAAATGCAGATGCTCATCATAATTCCCATTACTTGCATAATCTGGAATACCATCTGTGGAACCACGTGTTGCTCTTACCATTAAGTCTATGGTTGGTCTTGGAGATTGTACAAAACTATCTTTTGAAGATATAAATGATTTGGAAGTATGCTCTGAAATATCAATACTCTCTTCACTTACAGATTCTGTTGCCCTTATATAAAAATCTTTTAAACCTAGGATATCTTGAATACAGTTTGAAGAATTTCCATTAGAGATACCAATAAGATTTGGGATTGATTCTAGGTACTCTATATAAGCTTCTATATCTATTTCAGATGCACTGTAACCTGGGACTATGATTTCATGACCATTTTCGACTATTGGTTGAATAATTTCATCTATTTCTGATAGTTGACTTGAGAAATAGTCATTAAAGTAAAGCTGTGATACGGACATGCCTGAAGAACCGTTGCTTAAGCTTGGAATCACTAATTCTGACATGGTTTGAATGAAAACTTTAAGTTCAGCGAATCTTTTATGCTTGATCTCAACTTCTTCTACAGGGATTTTTCTGTATATTGTTTGGAATGTATGTTTGGAGTTGTCTTCTTCTAGATGGTTAATCAAGTGATCTTGGCATATAAATGATAGACGGGAAGAACACTCACAGTAAGCTTTTGGTTTAGATGTGCAAGGCTTATAAAAGCACTTAAAATCCATTAAAATATTAAGTATATATCGGAATTTTATGAGGAGGCGAGAATTCATTTTAGATTTTTCAAATTGAAAATATTGAAGGTTGTTGAAGATTATTAGGATTTACTAGCCAAGATTTTATTATATCGAACATTTATATTATGTTTATAAGGTATTCGGGAAACTTAAATATCAGGTAATAAAGCCAAGTTATAGGTTTTTTATATATAGATAATACAGTTTTTTCTTTTATAAACTTCCAAGCTAAATCTAAATGGAATACAACACAAATAAAATCTAGTCTGTTATATCAACCTAAAACCTTAAATCAATCAACTATTTAACTTCATTTTAAAATTTATACAAGCATTAAAATCTTACTTATAAGAATATACTTTTAAATAAACTCTAATAAATTATAAAAAATATTTATCTTTATTCTAAGATCCAAAACTTATTTTACTAATAAAATTACTGATTATACTTAGAAAGCCAACTAAAAACATTTTCTTTTTATCATAAAATATGAGCTTTGTATGTCATGAAATAGGGTGCACAAACCCACCAGCAATGTTCTGTAATTGCATAGAAGCTAATGTTTATAGTTGTACAAATCATGTTATGCAGCATTTCGAGTCTGATGAAGGCTGTCAGCACGCAGCAATGCCAATGTATAAAAAAATCAATCCCGAAATCAAGCTCAAAGACATTCAAAGACTTCACAACTTAAAAGAATCCTTAGAAAAAAGCCAGTCTGAATCTTTAAAATACATAAAAAATGCTATAAATTCCTTGACTTCCTTACAAACAAATGTGACGATTTACTACGAAAAAGCGAAAATCTCAGTTATCAGCATGATAGAAAATGCTGAAAGTAAAGAAAAAGAACTTGTCGTCCCTGGCTTTATTTCAAGGATTTTCCATACTGATGAATTTCAGAAATATATGGATGAAATACCTAAAAATTTCCCTCTAATTCTTGAAGAGCATCTAGAAAATGCTTTAAATTTTGCGGACTCTTTAAAAAATGACCAAGAATTCTATAATCAACCTGGAGAATGTGAGTTGGATTTTACTTCAAATGCTAACCTTGATCAAAACTTATACTTTTTTAAAGTTAATACCAAAGTGTTTGTAGAAGTAAACATAACAGATTTTATTATGAAAGAGTATATAGTTAATGTATTAGAAAATCAAGGAAGTCTTACTTCTATTTGCCAAATCCCAGATGATAAAGTTTTTACTTCAGGTGGTTATGATCCTTATCTGAATTGTTCTTATCTTATTGACCTTACTAACAAAACAGTTGAAAATTTACCAAAATGTCGTGAACGTTCCCTATCTTCTGCAACTTATCTTAAAGGAGCTGTGTATATTTTTGGGGGTTTTAGTTCAAAAGGTTTACTTAATAATGCTGATAAATTCATTCTTCAAAGTAAAAGATGGATATCTTTAGCTGATTTACCTATTGCTCAACAAGATACAAGTGTTTTGCCATGTAAGGATTTTGTTATTATTTCAACACATTCGGCTAATTGTTTGTTTTCTTATAAAACTAGTTCTAATTCTTATGAAACTTTAGCTTCAGGGATTATTTCGCACAGTTATAATATTCTTATTAGGAATCAAGGGATTTATTATTTGCTTAGTGGGAATAATATTTTTGTGAGTAGTGAAGGGATGCTTGATAAATGGAATAAACTTGAGATATCATTGAATGCGGGGTATTGTCAGAATACTTCTAAGCCGATTAATAGAGGAAGATATGCATATTTTTGCTCTTCACATTATGGGAAAGTTTTTAGGTTTGGGTTTGATGATTTTTCTCTTGTTGAGATTAATTGCCAGGTTGTGGGTTAGAATAATTAAGTAGAATATAAGAATTTTGGCAGGTGTTGAGATGGTAAAGTAGGATTAGGTGTTGCTTGTGGGGATATTATATTTTTTTAGCATCTAATTTTAAAGCATATCAAATCAAAAGGTAAGTCTAAGCTTTGGTACTAACAAGAAAAGCCTAATACTAGGAAAATATTTATAATAATGAACTTGAAGAATGATAATTAAAGCTAGATTATGCTTTTGAAGGAAAAAAAGCTCATTATTCATAGTAAATTTGGAAAAAAAACTTAATATTTATATTATTGCATACTTTAAATAACAATATTTTCTCATCCAATTATTTAGACAAGCCTTTTAAAGGTAAAATATTAGGTAAATCATAGTATATCCAGTAATTGCCATAAATTAAATAATATTTATGCTATTGGGATAAGAATATTGTGTATTCAACTAATTATAATAGTTCGTTTATATCTTGACAATACACAATAAACAAAATTCACTTTGTTTTAAAATATCTTAATTATTTGTGAGTACTTATCCAAAATATAAAAACTAATAAACCTTACAAGGGATAAGAATCTCTTAACCTATACCTACATAAACAAGCTTAAGTTTACCTTCAAAAAAACTATAAAAAACAAAATTCCATTGACTCACAAAAAACTAAATACCATGAACCCACAAAAAAAAATGTATGAATTAAAATTGAACCAGATAAAACATTTGAATTCAATAACTCTAAAGAAAACTCAACTCATCCTTCTGTAAAATCCCCATTCATCTGTATCCAAATTTCCATTAAACAAAACTATTTTATCCACTTTTCTAAATATCATATAAAATCCTTATTCATAGCATACTTTCCAACATATCAATAAATAAACCCAAATATCAAATCAATTGAAAAAAAACAAGTTAATTATAATATACCAAATAATCTCTTATAATCCTTATATAAAATTATATCAAGAAACCTCTAATTTATGTTTATTTATACTAGCGGAATTAGATCTTGGAAAAGTATATGAAGCTAGAGGATGATCAGGAATATGACGTAAAGGGGGACCAATTGTATAGGATCTATTAAGAAAAGACCCTGGATTAATCTCTTCATTTAAATGTCCACCTTGATTTGACATAGGATGATTTTGATTTTTGTCATGGTGTTTGTGGTATTTTGCTAGGCAGGCACTGCAAGTTCCCATTCTGATTAAAAATTTATATAATTCATGAATTAAGTATTACTGAATATGATTGAGATTCGTTTTTTAAGAGAATTTTTTAAGGCAAGATATTGAAAATCTTAATAAAAGGGTTTTTATATGAAAATTTTACTTATAAACATTTATCAAGACTATGTTTATTATTTTTATATGATGTCATGATTTGTATAAGCATAAGATTAAAGAATCATTTGTTTATAAGAATTATATCATAAATAAAAACGTTTTAATTATAAAATATTATCATAAACCTAGAAATTTTAAGTACTGAACTTATTCTATAAACTTTATACTCTTAATAATTATTTTTATTATAATCAATTATGATACTAAATCCTCTATAATCTCTCATTTTAAGATATAATATTATACTACAAACTCCTATAAACACTAAATCTAAAAAAATTATCATCCTATAAACTTTAAAAATCCATTGCTACCACCTAGCCACTAAGCTGTCAAAATTTACTAAACTTTTACTTTCATTATTTCATCTTAGTTAAAATATAATCCTTCAACTCATCCAATGTGATCATCCCATCACCATTAAGATCAGCTTCATTCAACAAACTATTCCATTCTGACCCTTCAATCCCTGGTATCGCTGCTCTAAGTTCATCTAAAGATAACTTCCCATCACCTCCTTTATCATAAGTCTTAAACGAATTCTCAAGTTCTTGAAACTGTACTTTTTTATTCCAATTCTGTATATGCAATAAAAAATCTTTATAATGAATAGTCATTCCTGTATTACCAATTTTCTTAAGTAAATCTTGTACTGGTGGTGGGGGTGGTGTTCCAATAAAATCATAACCATCATTAATTTCTGCAGAACTTAAAGTCCCATCCCCGTTTCTATCAAATTTCACAAACAATTCCCCGAGTTTGCATTCATCTTTTTTAGAACTTATGTTGCTTGATATAAAAGTAAATAAAGATTTTTCAAGTTTTGATTTGGCCTAGATAAAAAATACATGGAATTTCGTTAAGTTTGTTAAGGATTCAACATGCAAAGCATTTTCATTGATTGTGTTTTTGGTATAAAGATAAAACCAAGGATGCATGAGAATTTCTTGTGCTGAAGGTCGATAAGAAGGGTTTTTATTAAGCATACTTTCAATTAGAGAACGGGCTTCTTCACTTGTTGTATCCCAGGATTTACCTGTTGTTACTAAAGGTCGTTCAATTATCCGCCTTATGGTTTCAGCATCAGTTTTGCCTTGGAATGGAACTTTGCCAAGAAGGACAACATGAAGAATAACCCCAACACTCCAGATATCACTTTTTTCAGTACATTCTCCTGAAAACCTTTCTGGGGCCATATAATTCACTGAACCTACCTGAGCTTTTTGATCACTGCCTTCATTAATTATACCTAGTCTGCTAAGGCAAAAATCAATCATTTTCAAATGAGCATCAGGAGCATCGTTTTCAAATAACAGATTTTCAGGCTTTATATCTCTATGAATAAGCCCATTTTTATGACATAAACTCAAAGCTAAAATAAGGTCGAAAATATACTTCGCTGCAAGTTTTTCACTCACTTTTGGAGATCTTGATAATCTTTCAAATAATTGACCTCCACTTAGATATTCTGTTATTATATAAACTCTTGTAGATGTTTCAAGGATCTCATAAAGCCTTAGAACCCCAGGATGGTCCTATATAAAGATTACTAGTCCTTTCATGACCATAAGTTCATTGTATACTTCAGGGGCAATTCTTTCATTTATATTTGATTTTGTTAACTCTTTCGCTGCACGTTCTAGACCAGTGCGTTTGTCTTTGACTAGAAATACATTGCCGAATGAACCACTGCCTAAGCTTTTTATTAGAATGAAACTATCTCGGATTGATGTAACTGTACGAATTACTTCTTCTCCTGGGTTTGTTGAAAGAGGAAGGGTTTCTAATGGTCTACCACAGAAATTGCCCATTTTATTATATTAGAGATTTTGGGTATTATTGTAAATATGGCTGTTTAGATAGGATTTTTGGGTTTTTATATTGGGTTTTAGGCTTTTTAAGGTATTTTGAGATAAACTTGATGTTAGGTTTTTTATATTGTTTGAGAAATTACTGTGAAATATTTTGTAGATGTTTAAGGGGTTTGTATAGTTTCAAATTGGTCAGGATAATTGGATATGATATTCTTAGATGCCAGTTTAGTAGAAATTGTATTTTTAAGATTTTTAAGGTCTATAAAATACTACTCAAATAATTATGTATAGAAAACATAGTTAAATATTAAATAATTAGACCACTTAAGAAGTTGACAAAATTCCAATCACAATTTATACAAAAAAAAAGCATAAGCCCAAATCCAGCAACTCCAAAAAAAACTCACGACCACAACTATACAACAAATTCATAATTTCTATCCAAAAAGCCCATCTTAACACCCTCCTTTTAACCATATTCTTAATATCCTATTCTTATTTAGAAGCATTTTCTATGAACTATTGAAGGTCCGGCTTCCTCATACTCAGCCTTCGACACCCACATTTGTTGGAAGCTAGACAACGAGCTAAGAATACTTCCTCCAATCCACACTGAGAACTTCCTTTCAGGTGGTGCAACAACTTTAACTTTCATCGATGGTGGAGCTCTATTAGTAAGTTCCTTAGTCAATCTTTCCCCAATTCCAGCATACATAGTCGACCCTCCACTAAGAACAACATTTCCATAAAGGTCTCTTCTAATATCCAAATCACATTTCATAATCGACTTATAAGTAGTTTCATCAGCACCATCAATATCCAAACCAAGTAAACTAGGTTGGAAAATACATTCAGGAGCTCTAAATCTTTCATTTCCAATAGTCAAATGACTGCCATCAGGAAGTTCATATTGTTTCTCCATATCAGGTGAAGTTTTTGATTTACCCATTTCTTCATTAAAGTCTAAAGCAACATAGCAAAGCTTTTCTTTAATATCCCTAACAATTTCCCTTTCAGCACTATTATTAAGTGAATGACCTCTTTCAGTAAGCAATCTAACAAGATGATTTGTAATATCTCTACCAGCAATATCAATTCTTTGAATAGCATGAGGTAAAGCATAACCTTCATAAATTGGGACAACATGAGTAACCCCATCACCTGAATCATAAACCATACCAGTTGTTCTTCCTGATGAGTATAAAGATAAGACAGCTTGGATTGCAACATAAAATGCTGGGACGTTGAAAGTGTCAAACATAATCTGAGTCATTTTTTCACGGTTTTGTTTAGGATTTAAAGGAGCTTCAGTTAAAAGAACTGGATGTTCGTCTGCTGCTGTTCTTAATTCATTGAAGAATGTATGATGCCATACACGTTCCATGTCGTCCCAGTTTGTGACAATACCATGCTCGATAGGATATTTGAGGTTTAGTACACCACGTTTGGCTTGAGCTTCATCTCCGATGTAGACTTCTTTTTGCTCTGTACCGACGATAATACCTGGCATACGAGGACGGCCGACTATGTTTGGGAACACAGCTTTAGGAGCGTCATCACCTGCAAACCCAGCTTTGCACATTCCTGAACCATTGTCAATCACTAGAGGAACAACACCTTCAGTCATTTAATTATAGCCATACTTTTAGTCTAAAAAAATTGTTGTTTAGATAGAGGTAAAATATATTTTTTGATATAGCATAGAAGTAAGTGTTTGAAAGGAAGCTGAAGGTAAAAAAAAAATTTGGGAAAAATGATTTGATTAGGGAGTAGGGTTTTGTGTTGTGTGGTTCGAGATAGGAGGGTTGTTGAAGGGAAGTTGGATTGAGATAAGAAGGTGGGAGAGATTTTTAGGAGGAGGTTAGGATTTTTGTGAACTTCGGAGGTTTTGTGTGGTTTTGATGATGGAGAGTTTTTTGTTTTGCTATTATTTTGATTTTATCATACAATACTATATGCTAATCTTAATCATCCTACTCAGAAAAACTCTTATTCCATCTTTTTCTCAACTTCCAAGGTATTTTAATATTTCTCCCATCCTCACAGCCTAGCAAAATCCCACCTAAAGCCCATCTCTCAAAATCATACCCTTTTCCAACAATCTAATCCCTTTGTCTATTCAAAAAATCCTAAATCTCTTTCTCCATATAGCAAAAATCCTAAATCACTCTTATTCCCAAACCATAAACTTCTTCCAATTCAAAACCTACCATAAATCTATCTTTTTATTACCAACAAGCATAAACTCATTCAAACTACAAATCTTATTATCTAAAAAAAAAACTAAACATACATGCAAAAAACTAAATTTTACACAAGAATAAGAAATTATTTCTAACATAACTCTACACTAACCCTCACAGAATTTATAAAAACCTCACAATTTTAATGAGATAAAAGATTACTTAAAGACCTGTTCCAACAACAAGACGAATAACTTCACCCATTGATTTCCCACAATTGAAATATGATGTAGGACAATCAGATGTTTGCTTGATATCAGCTAAAATAGTCGGTAAATTAGTTTGGATATTTTCCATCACGTCAATGCTTCCTGAAATAGTGAAATCATGCTCAACTTTATCAAGAAACTCGGGGAAGTCACAATTAGTAGAGGTAGGCATTAAAAGTTTAACCATGATGTTTATATCTTTTTTCAAAGCAAATATTGCGGTAATTTGTCCTTGCATAAGTTTGTCAAGGTCATCAAGGATTGTATCTAACTGATTTATGAGTGTCTGAGGATTCTGTTTAGAGAAATCAATCTGGCATATTGGAGACCCATTGTTGTTTGATATACCAGTCATGAACCCATTCATGAATTCTTCATACTCACTAGAATCTTGGACAGGGATTCCATGAGATAGAATTATGATACTGGCTATAAAGAAATACTTCAACATTTATAAGTTATTTCAGAATGGCAAATATGTTATGTTTATGAATCATAAAAAGGTTATAAAAATTGTGAGGTTTTAGAATTTTGGGTTGGCTGATATTTGATTGTTATAGTTTATATTTGTATGATTGATTTATTAGGGATATTATATTGATAATTAAGATTTATAGTTCTGATTGTATTATTTAAATATTTTTATTTACAGGGTGTCACTTTTTTAGGGTTTTATAGGTTTTAGATTTGGGTATTAATGGAAGAAGTACGATATGAAGTTATTGTTGTGCCAAAAGTTGTGAAAACTGTAATGAGATATTTGCTTATCCCTGCAACACCTTTGCTACAGGATTTGAGAATATTTCCTTCGTATACTGGCCCTTTATCATCAAATAGCCGTGCTGCCAAAGTTAAAAAATATCTCGAGAAGAAAAAAAAAAGAAAGTTTAGCAAGCACATAAGATATGAGTGCCGACAATCCTTAGCCGTAAAAAGGACTCGAGTCAATGGAAGATTTGTAAAATGCAACTCTCGGAGAAGTACTGAAGACGAAGATAGCTTGCTTATCTCTTCGAAATACAGTATTTGTGAAGGGATTTAAGCTTTTTATGTAAATAGTCTCCCCCTTGGGGGATTCTCTTAGTTTAGTTAATCTTTATTTACTCATAAGCATATTATAAACAAATAAGAATATAATGCTAGAAACCCTACAATTGTTGAGTATATAATAATCTCCCCTTCGCAATATATCTCAGCAATATTTTATAACATAATCATCTTTGTCATAACCTTAGTTTTTCATCCTCATCTTAAATATTTTCTTTAAAAAATCATTTCACTATTCACAAACCCTTATCTAATATAATTTAAACCATATCGAATTCCCTAACACCAAAATCTAAAACTAACATCAAAATCCGTATTTCCCAACTTAAACTTCTAATCATCAAGCATCTATACCTATTTCCTGCAATTTAAATATAAAAACCAAACTATATATTTTAAATATAATCATCTAATTCTCATATAAAAAATAATGTATAAATTTGCTCGCTTTTTTCATCTGCGACCTCAATTACAATCTACGAAGCCCCATACTTCTCAGCTCTCAACTCCATAGAAAGAAATTTTATCACTGAAGCTATTAGCATCCTAAAAGATAAATATCATGTCTTTATACCTTTTTATCTTGAATCTTGGCTTACAAGAGTAGAAAAAAAATTCATCGCCAAAATGGAACTGATTCCAAGAAAAATACTGAGATTAACATCATTACAACTAGGAAGCCTTGACACTCATATAATCCCATTAGAAAATCTAGTCCTAGTAACCCAATCGACTATGAAATTGCCCATATGGGTGGAAAGCTATGTAAACCCGTAGAATTCATGGATTTAGACATGGTTTACCTAAACAAACCTGAAGCTGATTTTTTTGTGTTTGATAAAGAAGGCAAATGGTCTGAAGAAGTAGTGAATCATCCAGTTTTATCTTTATCCAAGACTTTTAATGAGCATATATGGTACGATTTCACCTATGCTCCAAAAGTTGATGCAACAGGAAGGTAACATATACCCATGGGACTAAACCCTAAGACTAGTTATTTCAATCAAAATTTTTTAATTAAAGCTCAATAGTTCTTTATATCCTTCAAAATCTGATAATATTAAAAATGAACCAGAGATATTTAGAAGAGACATGGATGAGATTAGAAACTGCACTTGGAGATGATACAAAAAGAGCACAATCGCATAGAATATCCATAAGAACCGTAAATACAAGCCGATTAACAAGTTTTCGATTAAATTCAGCTAGTTTTAGATCAACAAAAGAACCGATTTCTGTAAATCAGCTGAAAAAAATTTATAAAGCAAAATGCGATGATATACGGATACCTGTATTACCTGACCAAGAATCTCGTTTCATTACTTTTTGTGTTAATAATTTCAAGAACCGCCATTTTCATATGAAGGAAGCTGGATTAGCTCTGCAATCAGCATATGTTATAGGTAGGGTATTAAAAACTTCAAATTTCGCATATGTGGATTTGTCGAAAAACAGTTTATCTTGTGAAGGGGTTTTTGTGTTGTTAAAAGAAATAAGTGACTCTCAAACTATTGTGCATTTGGATCTGAGTAATAATGAAATCACCCCTGAAGGTTTTGATAATATTGCTAAGATTTTAAGCTATCATCCTTCTATTATTAGTGTTGATTTTTCTTCTTATGAAGGTTTACATCGTAATCGTTTGAGTAATAGTGGGGCTATGAGTTTATGTCAAGCTTTAACATGTAATCCATTATTACAGTTTATAGGGTTGTCAGGTACAGGGCTTAGTGATGGTATAGAATTTATAGCTCAAGGGATTACTGAAAATTATAATTTAGTCAGTTTGGACCTAAGCAATAATGCTCTTAATGGTAAAATGATGGAATGTCTGACTAAAGCTGTTGTAAAAACAGAACTGAAAATACTTAACTTGGGCTTCAATAAAATCTGTGATGAAGGGTGTGAGTTTATATCAAATATGATCCTTGGAGCATATGAAGCTGCATGTCCATTAATAAACTTGAATATTTCTCATAATGGAATAGCTTCAAAAGGTGCTGGGAAAATATTCCATTCACTAAGACTAAACATATTAATCAAAGATTTCAACATATCCAACAATCAGTTTCAACAAGGACTTACTACATTTTTTACCACATTTTTCTCAGACAACTGTGTAATGAAAAGTTTAAATTTATCAAACTGTGGTATTAAATCAGATCATTTGCAAAACGTTTCAGATGGGTTGATTAAAAATACAAAACTTGAGAATTTAATATTATCACATAATAAAATCGAAGATACTGGAGCACAACATATAGCTTTTGGATTAACAAAAAACACTGGATTAAAAAGCATTGACTTAAGTAGTTGTGCAATTAAAGGACAAGGAGTTCTTTCTATAGCAAAATCACTTCGTAACAACTTTACTTTAAACTCAATCAACCTTAAAGATAATTCAGTAAAAGATGACTCTGGGGAGATTTTTGTAGAAATCACAAGGCTTAATAAAAACTTTTTATCTGTAAACCTTGACCTAAACCCTGTAAACCTAAAATTCGTTGAAAGCATCAAACTAAATCTTAAAGAAAACCGCCGTTTGTATAAAAAAATGCAAATCCCAAAAATCCGCGAAGAGATCGATCGTATGCGTATCCCTATTGAAACCTATGAAAACTTAAACGTAAAAAATCGTTTGAGGCTAGAAAAAAAAGCTGAAATCGAGCGTCGGCACGAAATCCACGATGAGAGTTTTGAAGAAGTTAAAGAAAAAGAGCAGAAAAAAACCCAGGCTATGGTCCAAGAACACAAAATCCTCAGAGAAAAAAACGTCGAATTAGCTTTAGCAATTGATGCTACACAAAGCGAAACAATAGTAAAACATATACAGAAAACCCGTGTACAAAATGAAAGAAAAGTCGAAGAAATGAATTTAAAACTAAGGATTACAGATATAGAAATAGAAAAAAATGGGAAAAAATGTAAAATCTACATAGTAAATTCTACTAAAGAAGTTAATGAAGCTAAGAAAAATACTGTGAATTCTGCTTTGGCTGAATATCGTGACAAGTATCAAGAACAAGAAATGGGTCGACGAGCTTTAGAAAGAACCCTAACTAATCTGAAATCCTTACTTGAAGAACAAAAACGCCAAATAGAAACTTTGAAAACATGTAAAACCATGGCAAATCTCAGACCATCAAAATCAAATCGTATCCCAGCAGAGTTCTTAGCATCAGAAAAACTAGCGATGAATAAGAAAAAATACTCACCTAAGAAAAAACAAAAACCTTTGCTGAAAACTCAAAGGTCAAGTTCTGCTACTAAATAAGTTTTATATGATTAAATACGATTTACCCTTTGCGATTTTTTTATTGTTTATGTTTTGCTTTGCAATTTTATTATAACATCAACATTTTGACTACTTGAATTAATTGTATTGATGAGTTTTTTATATAATAATTGATGATGGGCTATTATTAAATTTTACTTTGTTTGAGTTGTTGAAATTTTATTTTCTTGGTATGTTGCAGATTAATAAAACCCCTGCTGCTGATTGGTAATAAGAAGGGCTATGATTTTGAAATATGGTAATGTCTCTGTCCTGATTTTGAGTTTGATTTTTATTCATTAGTATCGATGATTTTAACCAGAGTTTTACACCGATTATCAGGTTGTGTTTACTATGAAAGCCTTACTGATGAAACTTAAGAATTAATCATGATTTACCCATAGCTGTATCACCTATGATAATACATTTATATTCTTAGATATGAGATAGTTTTTAAAAAAAATCAGTATTGCACATTCTAGGGAAATCTGCATATAACCTAATAATAATCTCTCTGATTTTTTGATTTTATACTAAAACAATATAAAATACACCAAAACCACAATTTTATTCTAAACGAGCTATACTAAGAATACAATGCATTAATTATTATGCTAAGATTTTTCATCCAAAGAATCAAGTGGCATAAGGAAAACTTCATCAGGGAGATTAGGTGAGTCAAGCCATGCAAACTCCATAGGTGCTTCTTCATAAACAATCGGATAAACAGGTGTGGGTAGGTCAATCTGGTGTCCATGAACAACAAACTCGCAATCCCTATAACTAAAATCCTCATCAAAATCAGGTGGCGAGCAAGGCATAGCAGGAAAACAGTCAAAAAACTCTTCTTGACTCTTAGCAAATTCCTGATCCTCTCTTTTCTTATGCTTTTTCTTCAACCCAATCAACACACTAGAAGCTAAATGAGAACAATGTTTTTTCAATTGATCCTTAGTACTATCCATACCTTTAAGTAATCGATATTGTTTTCTTAATGTTGAATAGAAATGGTTTTTAATAGCATTATCTGTTCTTCCAGTTAAGTAGTTTGAAATCTCAGCCCATTTATTGCCAAGTTTCGCATGTATGGAAAACAGAGTGATTTCTTCATCTAAACTCCAGCCATCTTTGTTGATACCAGGATTTAAATGATTATGCCATCGTTCTCTACATTGTTTACCTGTTCTTGTAGCATTAGGGAAAATCTCATTAAGTTTTTCAGCAATCACAGTCCATTGTTTTGTCCCATTTCCTTCAACAAGTTTCCTCATAGACTCATCTTCTTTACAAGTCCAAGGTCTTCGTTTCTCCTTTCTAGACCGAGAACTCTTAGTATAAGCTCGAACTTTCTTGTGGGCTTGAGCGACCATAGGCATATTTTTATATAAACTTTCCTCAGAAACAGCTTAAAAATGCTTTTAAGTGAGGCTAAAAACACATAAAAAAAGAAACAAATTTTTTACTAAGAATTTACTTAAACAGTGATGTTGTTTAATTCCCGAATATTCCTATTAGGTTTACAGTCGCTTCCTCGTGGATGGGCTTGGGTGAATTTCGGTGAAAAATCAAAAGTCTTTGGGATGACGTAGTTGCCTTGAGAAATTTCTGTTTTTTTAACAACTTTCAGGTTTTTTAATGGTTTGTTTGACAACTCTGCCCCACGGAGCATTGATATAGCTAGTCTTCGATCTCTTAATATTTCTTCGATATGTTTATAATAAACAAGGTCTTTAACATCTCCTGTTGATGGGGTAATTTTGTATAGACGGAGTATTTTTTTAATTGCTTCATTGTCGTAATCTATAGAATCAGCCATATCTTCAGGACCTTCTGGAGGTGGGTTTTGTTGAAGATTCGCTAGTTTTTGAAGGCTGGTTGCTGATAAGGTTAGAGGACGTTTAGGTGCTGATGATGTTGGTTTTGGCTTGGATATTGACTTTACTTGAGAAGGTTGTTTGTGGATTTCCTCAGGTTTTTTCTTAGGGAAATGTCCTGATATATCAGACCACAACTGATTTGCTGCACTTAAATAAGTGTCGTATTTTTCTCTGTTCTCAGCAGGGTACAGTTTTTTAAACCCTCCCAAATGCGAGTTTTCCCATTTCTCTCTTCTCTCAATCGCTTCTCTAGCTTTTTCCATTTTCTCCTCCCTAGTCTCTTTATTCGCTTTACAAGAAAAAGTCCTTCTTTGAACTTCGTTTTTTTTATTCTGATAATAATTCTTCCTATCCCTCACCCTCGACCCCAACAGCATCAAACTTTCTCTTATCAGCCTGTGTTTAATTTTCCAATCCAATGGACTATCCGTACTAAAAGATGGCGAATGATTAACTTCTAATAGCACAGGATTAAGATTGCTATCAATAATTATATCAAATCCCAACAACTCAAAACACATACTATTAGTAAAATCCTCAGGCTGACAAGTTTTATAAACATGAGCTACCGAAGGTTGTACAGAACATAAAGTTTTCAATATAATATCTTCGATTTTTCCTTTAAGTTCTTCAATATCCTTACCTTGGGTTTTTAAATACTCATATGTAGATTTCAAGCTTCTTTTATGTCCTATATTATCAACATTTGAATCTGAATTAAACTGGAACTTAGGATTGTTTTTATTAATTGCATAATTAGTCAAATGCATACATAAGTCATTGAAATTTGCATTATTAGGATTGCTATAAACTTCAGTTGCTAACCTAGTCAACCCATCTTCATGAAGAAATACCCTTAAAGGATTACAACCAGTCACTAAAACATAAATTCTTAAATCAAATTTTAGACCTTCAATTAAACATGGTTCACTAAGATATTCTTGAACAACATACCTTTCACTTATGTTTATATCTTCTAAACGTTTTATAAGGAAAATACCTCTACCTTGACTTGAAGCTTCAGGTTTGACTATGAAAATTTTCTTTTTGTTTATATGTTGTTTAAAGTCAATATAATCACCAGGAAGAACCCAGGTTTTAGGGAAATAATTGTATTCATTTGGGAAAAGCTTAAACATTTTATTTAGGTTCCAGGCTAGATAGTTTTTTTTGCATATCCCATGCATTCCTGGGAAGTGGTTTATTTTTTGATAGGCTTTCATTTTTGATAGTTTGTCGGTTGTGATGTAATTGTCGGTCCAAGTTATGTCCCAGTCATCGTTTTCATTTTCTGATATTCGCCAGGATAGAGTTTCTACAACGACGTTTTTTATAACTTCGTATTCTGTGTCTAAAATGTTGCATATGATTCTAGCTTTTCTTAGTGGAGCTTTTGGGAATTCTGTTTCTTGCAAGTCAAGTGACATGATGTTAATTACTAAGAATAAAATTACAAGAAAAGTGGAAAAGTGGATTTAATTTAATACTGGGGATATGATTACGTTAAAAAAATACCTTTGGGTAGGCTGAAAAATAGGTGAGGTGTTTGTGGGATTTTTTGGATGCTGTGGGGAAGATTGGATTTTGTGATTGATGGGTGTTGAATAGGGTGATTGCTGGAGATATTTTGTATGATTAGTATAAAATTGGAATTTTATGAAAGAGTTTTAAATTTTGGGAAACTGGAGATGTGAAGATTGAGTTTTTTTGATAGGATTTAAAAGAAGTAGTGAGAGGATGTAAGATGAGAATTAAAATGGTATATAAAAATATTTTGATTATGTAAATTATTTATTTAGATATGAAATAGATGATGTTGAAAACAAACAGATTTTTGGATTAGAAAATTATTTTATGATAATGGTTTTGCTTGTAAGGAATGCGACTATTAGATTAGGTTAGGAAAATATTGGTTTCTATATAAATAAAAGAACTTTTAATAAATCAAATTAGTTTAGTGAAAAACAAAATTGAAGATAAAATTCATCATATAATATATACTAAAACATACGATAGAAATTTATTGTCAAACTGATAAAAAGACTGAAATCTTTACCGAAATCCAAACTAAAGGAAATAATATTTTATAACTCAGAATATAAATAAATACTAAATCAATAAAACAAGGGAAAACATAAATTTATTGGCAGATGCACAAAAAATGCCATTCCCTATCACAACATTAAAATCACAATCCAAAAATCCCTTCTTTTTCATATTCCAATTCCAAAATCTCTATTTTTCAACTTCCACAAAACTAAATTTTCCCTCTTCTTCCTTCAAAAAAAAAAAAACTACATATTTCTTCATATCAAAATTTATAACATGGAAGATACCATAGAAATTGATCGATACCGTACCTTATCTCAAAATATTTCTCCAAAATCCAACATCAAGCCTCGCAATTCCTCAACTGAAACCCCAACACCCTTTCGTTTATCCCAAGAAAACAAATCTTCCTTAGGTCATAAAAATTTCTCATTCAAAAAATCCCAAAGAAAACTCATTTCCTCAAATTCCCAATCCGAAAGCAAAAAACATCCAAAAGAAAACGACCTTGAATCTATTGAAGAAGGTAAAAATCTTAAAGCTTTTTATAGGTCAAGATATGTTACTCTAATCAAATCCTTACAAGAAACCAACAAGCAAAAAGTTATACAAAAAGAACAGGAAATGCTAAAAATCAAGAAGAAAAAAGACAAACTAAAAGATGAGCTTGGTTTAAAAAACATCAAAGCGAAATTCAATATAATTCCTCAAGACGAAGAGGAAATAAAAGTCGAACGCAGAGAAAAAAAAGAAAAAACTGAACTGGAGCCTGTGAAAAATGAAGACCAGAAAGTCCGTCGAGACAATGCTTCGAAAATCTTAAGAAGAGCCCAGGAACACTTACAGAAAATCACTGAAAAAAGGACTGAGGAACAAAAAAAGGAAGAGGAAGAAAGGGTTAAAGAACAAAAGCTTAGACTTGCTTTAAAAGAAGCTGTGTTAGGGAAAACACAAGATGAAGGAGAAATAGAAATGAAAAAATCTGAAAAACCTTTATCGCATTCTAAGAAAATCACAATTACTGATATGAGTATTTTTAAGAAAAAATATAAACTTTTAGATACAGATAAAGTGTTTATAATAGTTGGGTGTTATCCTGATATAAGAAAAGCACTTAAAACACGTGGAGGTTGGTATGAAAATCTTGACGTAACAAGCCCATGTTTTGATTTGAAATGGACAGTTCGAAGAAAAGATATTGATTTTGATAATCTTAAAGACTATCAACTTTGTAATCATTTTGATAAAAGCACGATGATCACAACAAAAGTTGGCCTTTGTCATAGTCTCCGTAATTTGATTTGGTTTAACTCAGTTGATATTGACACTTTTTACCCCAGATGTTTTGATTTAAGTGAAAATGCGGAACGTGAAGATTTTTATACTGAATTCAAAGCTTTAAGGGCTGAAGCAATACTTAAACTTGCGGCAAATGGGGCGAGAATGTCGAGAAAAGTGTTAAATACAGCATTGAAAGTTTGTGTTAAAAGATTGAGAGACCTGGATGATTTGATTGATGATCCGAATATTAAAAATTGGGAACTTGTAAGCGATAAGGAATGGGAGATAATTTCAGGACCATTAACAGGAGGTAAAGAAGAAGTAAGTGATTTAAATGACCAAGTTAGGACAGTTTTATCACGACTTTCTAATAAATACCCTCAGTTTACAATTAATGGGGTGAATAATATTTGGATATTAAAACCAGCAGGGTTATCAAGAGGTCGTGGGATAGAATTGTATAACCATTTAGATGAAATAAAAGATAAAATGCAAAAAGAAGGACAGTGGGTAATGCAAAAGTACATAGAATGTCCTTTATTAGTTAAAAAAAAAAAGTTTGATATTAGACAATGGGTACTCGTAACATCATGGAACCCTTTAACTGCTTGGTTTTACGACAAATGCTATCTGCGTTTTGGTGTTGAAGACTATTCTATAGATGATTTAAAAAACAAATTCGTCCATTTGACAAATAATTCAATACAAAAGTATTCAGATAAATTCGAAAAATCAGATATTGAAGGGAATATGTGGCACTCAGACCAATTCTCAGATTATTTGAGGAATATAGAAGGACATGATATATGGGAAGATACAATAAAACCTGGTATTAAAAAAATAATAACACATAGTTTAGAATGTGTTCAGGATATGGTTGATGGAAGAAAAGGATCTTGTGAACTTTATGGATATGATATTATGCTTGATGATCAGTATAATCCATGGCTTATTGAAATCAACTGTAGTCCAGCTATGGATTATTCAACATCTATTACTGAGTATATGGTTAAAGAAGTTATGGATGATACAATTAAAATTATGATTGATTATTATTATGCTCCATGGAATAAAAAATCAACTGTGGATACTGGAGACTTTGTCCTTTTGGTAAAATCAGAACAAACTGTGGATAGACCGATACAGTCATTTGGGTTGACACTTTTGTGTCAAGGTAAGGCAATTAAGTCAACTTAATGTAGAAACCTTAATAATCACAACAAATTTCACCTGAGAAATCATTAAATCTACTAAAATATATAATCTGTATTATTACTAATTCACTTACACATTTTTATGATTATTTAATCACAAAAATAACTCTAATTCCTATATTATATAAAGTTATTTTATATAGAATCTAAATATCATAATAAAAATTCATTATTCATTAAGTATTAATATTTTTTAATTTTCTTCATGAAAGTGACTGTACAACAGGCATGAGGCCTTTTATTTTTTCTAAATAAATGCTCGAAAAGTCTGATTATTTTATGGTGATAACTAAGGGAACCAAGAGATTCTTCCAAAACTATTTGGAGCTCTATACCCATCTTGACATTAAAAACATATTTCAATATTTATCATTAAGTTTACAATATTAACTCAACATAATAAAAAAGTTCTTATCTTCTCAACAATAATTCAAGTTATAAAAGTAATACTTATAATCTATCTAGATAATCATTATATTCTGCAATCTAAACGAATATTTCTCCCTTCGACTTGTATAACATTTTTATAATACCCTGACTTGGCAATAGTGCAGATCAAATTTATGCCAAGATCTATAGCAACAAGAGCAGCTCCAACTGTTAAAGATGTCCCTCCTACAAGATAAGTTTCAAGAGCTGAACTGATCAAACTTTTACTAACTGCAACTTGCCCAACTCCAGATCCTAATAATATCCCAATAGTTGATAATGAAATCACAGAACCAGATGCTAAATAATTAAAACTCTCTGTGTCCAAAAATACTTTTTCTTTATTAAATACATCCAAAAATGCTTCGAAATTCGGGTATTTAGAAGTATCTCCAGTAATTTGGTACTTGTTAAGCTCATTTTTTTCTTTAGAAAGACACAATGCATAGAAAAAGTTGAAAAAATCAGACATAGCTTCATCATCCATAGCACAAGTTATATACTCATCAACTTTATCGATAAGAGAATTGTTCTCATGTGACACAATCCCCGTAAAAATTGGTAGTCTGTTTATAAAATTAATCAAGCTACTATACCCAGCATAATTATTCTCAGTATACTCAACTTTGAGATTTTTGCTATTAGTTTTGAAGTCTATGGCTAATTTTATATACCTCCTCAAGAAAATTTTCCTTATATTTCTAAGGTCTTGGATTTCTGTATCTTTGCTAGAAATTTTGGGGAAATATGATGGTTTCATAAGAATCTCAAAAATTGTTGGTAGATTTACTATATACCCTTCGATAAATTCAATAATCTCTGGTGTTACATTTTTTTCACATGATTCTAGATAAGCTTTAACATTATCAAATTGCCTTAGTGAATTATAAACCTTAGCCGCATTTTTTTTTGTTCGCATACACTCGTTGATATGCAATTTAAAATTTATATCACATGTATTCCTTTTTATTTTCCACTGGTCATCTACAAGTATTTTCCCAAAATGTGGGTTGAAATATACAATAAGATCAATAAATTTGTTATTATGTGAAGCATATTCTGTCCAATTATTATTCACACATATACTTTCAAGGCGCAAATATTTGTCATTTTTTCTAAACTCTTTACTTGTTGGTTCTAAAAATCTAGGTTCTTTTTGACTTACTGTTGATAATATCAAACTATCACCATTTATCACAAGTTTTACTCTATCAGAAAACCTTATAACAGGATTTGCATGTCCTCTTAAAGTTATTGATCTCTTTTCATAAATCGCTTTGACTATAACTATAGGACTATTGATTTCTAAATACTCCCCAAAACAGTCTATATCTTTATCAATTACCAATATATTATCAGCTGTTATAAGTGTTGTATCAGAGATTTCTGATGTGTTTATGATACTTAAAGTTTTAGAGTTCGCTTTACTTTTTTCTATTATGGCAAAAATATTAGGTAAGATGTTTTCTCTGAGTTCATAATTGCTTAAAACTCCTGAGCTTTGGATTCTATCATATAAATTTCTCCGATTTTCATCGGCAAAGACATACTCCGAGCCGACTTCAACAGGTTTGTTAAATGATGTAACTTTAATAGTTCGATTTTTCACCCCTTCTATAATAAAATTCTCTTGATTTGGGAACAAAATCTGCACATGTCCAGGCAGCTCATCAACAAATTCTTCACAAGACTTTGAGACAACAACATGCATACCTTTAGAATTCTCATTTCTCAAGCCAAAAACATCAATAAGTTCATTACAAAAATTGAAAAAAAAACTAGAAGACCCTGTGATTATATGGCCTTCTTCAATGATTAAAATCATTCTGAATTTTGGGGTTTTTTGTATTTCCTTATAATATAATAATAGAGTGTTTAAGTTTTGATCATCACCTCTTGTGTCATGAACCCCTGGGAAGTCACAAAAATTCATGAAATAACAAGCATCTGAAGTTTTTGAATGTCCATCATTGCCTATGTTTTTCTGAATATCATCATTTTCCAAAGCTTGCGAGAAAAAATTCAAACCTTTTTTCTTTACTGAGATTTTTGATGATGATAAGAAGTGGCATAAGGTTGTCTTTCCTGTTTTTGTAGGCCCAATCAAAAAATTCACTACTTCTGTTGTTTCTTCCATTTGATTTTCCATATTTATATGTTTAAGATTCTATGCCGCCAATATCAAGGATCAAGAAAAAGATTTAATTAAGGTGTTGATTAAATGTTTTCATAAAGGTTTAGGTAAGGAGGAATGCTTTTGGTTTAGAATTTTATTGATAAAATTTTGATATGAAAAAAAAATTATGTTTGATTTTAAAGATTTTGGATTAAATTTTGGTGAAGTAGGAAAAATGTGTAGGATATTATGGGAAAATTATGAGTTGGTTTATAAGAGAATAGGAAAAAAATTGAATGTATGAAAATAGTGATAATTAGGAAATGTGTATGGATTCTCTATTTTACTTTCAAAAAATATTTAATTAGGTTTATAACTTTATATTTTCTTGTTTTTTGTATCAATTTTAGTATTAAGCAATTAGTTATCTTCTTTTTTTCAATTCAACTTGTTTTATCATCAAAAATCCAAATCAAAATCGTTTAAAATTTAATCAATTCATCGAATAATGTATAATTCTTGATAAGTGATTAAAGATAAATCAACAAAAATATATCATGATGTTAAATACTATAAGTAAATCAAATATAAAAATCATGAGATATATTATTTTTTTGCATCCTATATCATATAAAAAAAATTCAAAACTAAAACCCCACTATCCAAGTGCATTAAAAATTAAATAACTGATGTTTTAATAATTAAACATAAACATAATTCAAAGTTTTCTTAAAATTAAATCAAAGTCTATTCGATAATCAGTATTTAAATAATTTTGAAAATAACTCTATTTATCTAGCGTAATCTAGACCCAAGATCACTAATTCAAAGCATATCCTAAGTTATAAATAAGGCAAAATTGTGAATATACTCTTTATAGTATTAAAGGGAATATCATAAGTTAAATATAACCAAGCACATATCAAAACTTGACAAGAAATATAAGAACTGCCTCAGATAAAATTTCCACAGCATTTTTATAATAAAACCCACCTATTCCTCCCTTTTCTTAAACCTCCAATACAAAATAAATTTTTCTCATTATCAATCAAACTCACTCATGCCAAAACCTCAATTTTAATCACAAAACAACATTTCTACTATAAAATATTCCAAACCTTTACTTTTACCTCACAATTAAATCAACTAAAATCATAAAATCCTAATAAAAATCACAACTTGTAATCCTCTAAAAAAACTTTTCCCATTTTATGTTTTATCTTATACACAAATTTAATAAACTTCTAATCTTATATCTAAATCTATTTATCTCTTAAGCATCACCTATTTGAACTATCATTTGTATCGATTTCAGATTAAGTCTTATATAAAAATTACACAACCTCCTCATCAGCATCTAAATATTTTTTTACCTTTATTATAAGATTCAATTTCTTCATCACAAGACAATGTTAAATTATCTGATAAAGATAAATGATATAAAGGTTTACATGATAACATTATCATAGAAGTCTTGAAATCCATACTAAATAAAATTTACAATAATTTCTGATTTTGAGATAAAGACTTAGGTGGTATATAGGATGATATGCATCTAAAACTGTGAATGCTAAATGAATTTTACGTTTTAATCATCCTGGCTGCGTGGATAAATGCTTTCATGGCCGCTATTTTTATTAACAAATATGTTGTGTGATTTGATTAAGTTTTTTTGTATTAGAAAAAGATATTTAGGAGTGAGATTTTAGGGTACATCTGGAAATTAGCTAGGATCATTTAAGTCATTCACAACTTCTTAGGTAACTCTTATGGGTCAGTTATAAACTTTGATTGAAAATAAAATTCATAAACAGAAGCAAAAATTTCAACTCTGTTTTAAAAAAAATTATGGATTCTATGCTTTATCATTTTCTAAACATTTCAGAATCTCATATCTGGATATACTCATTTATTATAATAAGATTTTTTTCTATTAAAATGTTATACATTTACATATATTTTTTGATATTTCTTGATGTTCATGATTTTGATAATAGATTTGAGTTTTAAGTGCACATATATTACAAAGTTTTGATTTCAAATCTTTATATTCAAAAATATGAGACTTGGATTGGATGTCAATTTTTTGTTTTATAGTTTCAGATTCTTGCATTGCTTCATCAAGTTCGATTTTTTTTATTTGGAGGTTTTCATGGCTTTTAGCTATTTTCTCAACTATATCGATCTCGAATTCCTCTTTGGTTTTCCCTTCAATTATTAAACCTTGGATAATTTTTTCTTGTTTGTTGTTGTATATGTTTTTTTCATTAGCTTCAGATTCAAGTAATTCTATTTCAGTTTTAATTTCGTATAAATATTTTTCTATTTTTGATTTTAGAAGCAAAATTTTTTCATCACCTTCCTGGATGACTTGTTTTTTTATTTCGGAATTTCGAATGGTTTTTTGAATGTCTTCGATTATTTTATCTTTGATAGTCTTTTTTTCTTTCCATATTTCTTCGACTAGGTTTCCATGTCTGCAATTGTCACATATTCGAGTTTCAGAATTATAATAGCTTGAGTTTTTAAGACATACTGGCATTTTGCATATGACACAATTGTATTTTGTTTTTATAAGGCTGAAGGGTGTACTGCAAATGTGACATATTTCGTCGTTGTCTAGGGATGAAAAAATTGTGTCGGGCTCATCGATTTCTTCTATGGGAATGTTTGTGAAAAGAATTTTGCTTAGACGCATTTATATTTATTAAATTTTTGTAGTATAGAAATTGTTTTTATTAGAAATGTGTATTATTAAGGTCAAGAATTATTGCTTATATATGTAGGTGATAGATGTTTAGCGCAAATCATTCCCAGAAATTCTTAAAATTCCCACTTAAGCCATATACAAATTATTTTCCTCAACGAACAAATCAAAAGTAATTTCTATTATAAACAGCAATCGAAAAAGCGCAAAAAATCATAATCTATCTACTTTTTTCATTCTTAGCTCATATAATAAATAAACTAACCTCATAAATTATCTAAAACATTTTCAATACTTTTTACCTAAAGAATTAACAGTCTCTTGAAGATAATCTAAAACATTAACAGATTCATGTAGAGCTGCCACAGCTGTCTCTCTATTCAACTTTTCAGTCCAAGAATCCCCAAATATGAAAAAAATAGTTCCTAAGAATGACAAAATTTCAAATAATGTCAATAAAATCCTATAAATATAGCTCAAGTGACCTTTGACTAAATGATAAAAAGCATATAAAAGTTCTGATATTGTTGCAATCATACCTAAACAAGCTAAGAAAGATATAACTTCATTAGAAAATTTTAGGGCCTTAAGTGATACTATCAATTCTTTTTTGATATCTAAAATAAAAGGGATAGTATATTTTTGATTGATAGGAAAGACTGGACAAGCTTCTTTATTTATTATGTCTTCACATACAAACCAAGTTATTTGGAAAATAATCAGTATGCTTAGGAAAGCGATTTCGATAATTTTCATTATTTATTTATAAAGAAAATTGAATTAGGCGGCTTTGTATTAGAGATAGATATATAAAAAGATATGACTTAAATCAATATAGTTGACCATATCTAAAAGACTAAGATTAGATTTTAAGATATAAAATTTGTTAGGATTTTTGCATTGATTCCTTTAGTCTTATACTCTTATTCCTAATAAGTAGTGTGTAAAAAATATATATTTTAACAGCTGTTAAATCAAGCGATTTTTTTGGAATGGAGAATCGAATTAGACAGGTTTTACTATAAAGTTTTAAAATAAGTTCTACATAGAGCTCGATTAAAAAGATTTATTGTATAGAATTCCTAAAAACATCTGTAGAATCATTTAATTTAGCTAAGCTCTTACTTTTATAAGAATATAAATGGATTGCATTTTCAACAAACAAATCCCTGAAAGTACAGAAAATATAGTAATCGTCCGCCCTTCATCAAAAACTTTTATCACAGGACTTGCAAGTTCTTATGATGAAACTTATCAAAAAATCCTAAAAAATCGAGTTTCTCTCGAAGAATGGAGTTCGGCATTAGCAAAAATTAATGAAGTTTTATTTTTCTATTGGCCATGCTTTATGTGTATGAGTTTTGGCTACTGTTTTTCACCTTGTACTCTTGGGTTATCTTTTTGTTTCCCAGGAATGAAAATTAATGAAGCTAAACAAAAAGTCCTTCAAGAAATAAATTTGATTAATAAAAGTTTTAGCAAAAAAGGAATGAAATTAAAACTTGTTCAAAAATGTAGCACTTCATGGATTGAAGTTGAACTTAAAGAAATTATTGGATTAGATATAGACAATTCTTAGATTTATAATCGTAAATAATATAAGTTTTCTTTATATATAAAGGATGAATTTTTTTTAACAGAGTAAGATAAGATACTTTATATAAATATGTAATTTACTCTAATGCAGCAATTGTTACAGAAATCCAACTTTTTCTAATACATAATAAAAAATTGATTATAATCTCTGAACTCTTAAGTTTTTATTAAATTATATAGAAATATTTAGCAACAACAACAACAACAACAACAAAAAACAATTAATCAAGCTAACCATCAATAAATTATAAATCTCAACATTAAAATAGTCGAATCGTTTAAAATCTCTTTATTTTTTTAAAGATCACTTTAATTATCTAAACCTATTTCATCTAATTAATTGCATTTTAATGCATAACAATTAATAGTTCCATCATTTAATCCAGTATAAATATATTTGCTATCTGATGATATTTCTACAAAGTTGACCCATGATTTTTCTACTGCTCTTATAACTAATTCATAACTCTCTAAACTCCAAACATTAAGACACCAATCTTGTCCTCCTGAAACAATATATTTATTATCATCAGATATCGCTACTCCTCTTATTTCCATTTTATGAGCTTGAAATTTATGTAATATTGTTTGAGTTAATAAATCCCAAATAATTATCAGTCTGTCACCTGATCCTGAAACTAATAAATTATTAGATTTATTCACTCTCATACAAGTAACTTGGCATTTATGCCCTTTAAGTTCAATTTCCAATTTTCGATTTTCTAACGACCAAACTTTTATTAATTTATTATCAGAACTGAATAAATATTTTTCGTTTGTTGCAATTTCAATACAGTTTATAGTCTTTATATGTCCTTTTAGTTTGTATTGAAGTTTAAAAGGAAATAAAGAAAAAATACTAAGATCAAAAGAATGTTTATCTATGCATACTAAAGTTTTGCCAGATGAGATCATTGAGGAT
>MPUH01000541.1:0-47015 GCA_001970955.1 Stentor coeruleus
TGTGACCTTCGAGCACTGCTTCTTGTCGTTTCTCGAGCAGATTCCACACTCTCACAGTATTATCCCACGATCCTGACACCGCTAACCGATTATCGCTCGTTATTGCAACACTCTTTACTCCATCCGTGTGACCTTCAAGCACTGCTTCTTGTCGTTTCTCGAGCAGGTTCCACACTCTCACAGTCTTATCTGAGGATCCTGACACCACGAACCGATTGTCGCTCGTTATTGCAACACTGTTTACTTGTCTGGTGTGACCTTCAAGCACTGCTTCTTGTCGTTTCTCAAGATCCTGACACCACGAACCGATTGTCGCTCGTTATTGCAACACTTTTTACGTAAGAAGTGTGACCTTCAAGCACTGCTTCTTGTCGTTTCTCGAGCAGGTTCCATACTTGTATTTCATTTCTAAAGCTTGTTATACAAAATTTTTCATCATTGCTAAATAATCTTATTAAATAGCGCGGTACATTCATTAAAGCTTTTTTTTCTTTTAAACTCCAGAGTATTAATTCTCTGTAGAATGCGGTAGAATAGCACAGATTGTTATTTATTATTGTAACACTGCTTACTCCATACATGTGACCTTCAAGCACTGCTTCTTGTCGTTTCTCGAGTAGGTTCCACACTCTCACAGTCTTATCCCACGATCCTGACACCACGAACAGATTGTCGCTCGTTATTGCAACACTGCTTACTCCATCCGTGTGACCTTCAATCAGTAGACTNCACTGCTTACTCCATCCGTGTGACCTTCAATCAGTAGACTATACAAATTCTTAATAATTTCCTTACTAACTCTTTCGATTTTATTTTTTTTATTTTTAGTAAGTCTTCCTTCAACTTCGGAAAAGGAAGGATTTTCAAAGTCTAAACTCTCTCTTATGATATCTTTTATTTTTTTATAATCTTTTTCTTCAAACTCTGTTTTATTATAAATCTGGTTGTATTCTAGAATTATATTATCTAATTGATCAAATGCTAATTTCACCATAAATTCTATTTGGCAAATCATTTTTTTAGCTTCAGTCATAATTTTAGTTTTCTGATATTCAATATTGCTTATTGATTCTTTAATATTATTTCTTAGTTTTGTAAATTTTCTTGTTGGTAGCTTGATTTTATTTTTTTCAAAGGCACACCTAATATTTTTTCCTAAACTATTAGTTAAGTGGATAGAGATACATTTTTTGCAAAGTATTAAGCTGCCACATTGAGTGCATTGCTCAAATGGGAGCTCATCGCATCCAAAAGTACTACATCTCAACATAATTATTATAAATATGCCTACATTTTTTTTAAAATTTGAATTGATGAAATTTATTTAACAATGTTTATGTGTGTCGCTTAATCTCAAGTGGTAAAGTCTTTAACAACAAATAATCTTATTAATCATGGAATCTGATACTTTTACAAAATTTTATTTGTTATTATCATTATTACAAATTTATTAGGCAGTACTTGATATAATAAATACTATAAATCTTACATAATTAGCATAATTTAAAATTATGTTTAACTTTATCATACTCAAGAAGTAATAAAACATAATTCCAACTACTTATTTGTTCAATTAAATTTATATTTGATTATAATATAATTATAAAGTACTTATATGCGATTTTTGTTTAATTTCTTAACTGTTAGCAGTTTAAAGTAGATGGTAGTTAAGGTGGCATGATTTAAATCTTGTCCGATCGGGGTTTGTTTGTCCTACGATCTCTTTCTTTAGGCAGATTCGGTATATTAAACCACTCGTTGTTGCTGGTTATGTGACTCTTTATTTGTAACAGCAAGCAGATTATTAATTATATGATTGATTATATTATTAGCCTGACTATAAAATTATATATAGTGTCTACTCCTATCTTTAATAATTTTAACTATGATAATTAATAGAAAGCTATTTAAAAATTTAGTATTATAAACAAGTATCATGACTTATAATAGATATTCAATTTTCATTGCTATTATAAAAATAAAAGTTATTTATATATGTGTCTTAATATTTTCTCTGTAGTTTTATTGTCATCGCTGTTATTGCTTTAAAATATAGTTCCTATAATCTTTCTTAAATGATACATTTGATTAGGTGAAATATTAAACCTATAGACCTCTTATAAAAGGGCCAAATATGAATGCCTCTTTATTCCTTTACGATAGAGTGGCAAGTGCAGATTCTATTTAGCATAACTCTGCATAGCTCTCTTTTGTATAATAATCTAGATCTATTTCAGCAACTTCGGAAAAATAATAGCAACTAATAACTCCATAATTGATTTAAAAATACTTAATTGTCTCATGCACTTCTGTAAATATTATCTTAAAAAATAATTCTAAAAGCATAGCTTTATTGTCAATATTCCTAATACCCAAACCATATTCCATATATTATATAAACCCTTTTCCAAAAAAAAAAAACTTTAATTCCACATCATAAAAAATTCTCTTACTATATAAATATTCCATACCTTTAAATTGTATAACTCGCTCATATTATCTATTAAAATCGCATAAGCACAGTTTTATATCTAAAAATGTCCTATTCAAATTCAAGTTTCGCTATCATTGCAGACAAAGTCTTCACAGGACTAAAAACCTTGCAAAAGTCACTAGTCTTTATAGAAAATGGGATCATAATCGAAATCACTGAGCTCCCTAAGATCTTAACAGTAAATCTCATTTAGGTCAATGAAATCAAAAACCTCTACGCCAATTGGAGTATCATCTACATTCCAGACACCTATATGATCCCTGGGATTACAGATCTCAACATAAGAGCGACATTTGAGTGTGAAGAATGCTTATCAACAGCAGCTTACATGGGAGGAATCACACAAGGATATGTTGAAGTAACCACATATACCGTATTTACAAAGAAAAACTTACGTCCTCTTCAAGTTATCTCCCATCATGATGAACTCTATTCAGGGACTGACATTGTAAAAATTTACTTATCACAACCAGATTGCTATACTCCACATACAGAAGATGTGGCTGAAATCATAACTGAAGCTAACGAACTAGGTCGAAGTGTTGTAATTGACTGTTCAATAAATGATCCAAGGCTTTTAGCGATGGCCTCACCATTTAGAACTGAGCCAGAACTTAAAAGACTTGTAGGTAAAGTAACGAATTTGAAAATTTTTGCCTCAGCTATCGAAGTTAATGTCTGTGAAACAAGTAGTAATTCAAGTGAAGATGAAAAAGTGTTAGAAAATACTGTAGAAACTATTGAAAATCCACTTATTGAAGCTGAGTTACGTACTTATAAAGCTTCAGGGAAAACTGTATACAATGAAAAAGAGCAAAGTCGCTGTAGAAGACCTCAAGCTTTAGTCATACCAATTATTCGCCAAGAGACCGGCTATGATAATTATTTGCATAACATCCCAAGATCTTGGGAATTAAGAGGAGTCAAACTTGCATTAGAAACTGTTGCTGGACCTATGACCCCGCCTGCTAGTCGATCAAGGGAAAAAAGTTATGTCAACTGCTCACAGATACATTTTAGTAATATTGCTTGTGCAGAAACTATTGAGTATCTTTGGGACTATGCAGGTAGATTACCTTGTGTTACTTGGGAAACAAGTCCTAATTATTTGTTGTTTAATGAAAACCATTTAACTTCAGCATTGACTAATTTGAAAACATATCCACCTATAAGAGATAAGAGAAATCAAGAAAGTTTGTGTAAACTTTATTTGGATAATAAAATTCATTGTATTGGATCACATCATACATTAGTTAGACCAGAATTTAAGGTTAAAGAATTTGCTAGAGCAGTTCCTGGGATATGTAATTTAGGATATGGCATATGTGCAATTTGGACACTTTTACCTAATAAAGATGATAATGATATTCAACATCTTGTTATGACAATGTGTGTCAATCCAGCTAGAATTGCTAAAATTGACTGGGAGATTAAAGTGGGAAACCCTGCAACTTTTGTATTGTGGAACCCGTTTGTTGAACGGAAAGCTTGTATATATCAGCAGAGTCCGTATAAAGATAGGAAACTTTGTGGAGAGGTTATCCAAGTGTTTATTAGAGGAGAAAATGTATATAATGTAGATAATGTGTAGAATTTTATGGGTGGGATTGCTAGGGTGAGTTTCATATTGTTTGATTTGACATTTTTGTATTCAGGAAATATTTATGATATAATAGAGAATATGCCAAGATAGATATTTTAAGATATATTTTTTTGTTGAAAAATTTAAAGTTTAAATGATTTTATTTAAAAGGATTTAATAGAGATTGGCTGTGGTTTGATTTAGTGAAAATATTGAATAATGATAATTAATGATTATAGATTGTGGATAATATTTTATTAGTTGAAATTTTTTTTTTAAAATTTAAAATTTAAAATTTTTGTTTAATGCAAGCAGACTATTTCTGGATATAATGATATATGTAAATGCAGACTTAGATATAATTTTAACGCATTTAGTGATTTAGCTTAAGCATCACTTGTAGATTGTGTTACAAAATATATTTATAAATAAAGGTCTCATAAAACATTTATAAATTACAGTTTCTAATCTGAATCCACTATAATAAATTACATATAAATCTATACAAATGAATTTTGCAATGAAATATCTTGGCCATATAATTCTATATAATAAATGCGTATTCACCACAAAATAACATAATTTTCATAGGAAATCTATTGGCATAAACAGCTTATAAATACTTATTATTTATAGTTAAGAAAAGATCATGAAGAATCTCTGTTCATAGTTGACCTGTTTTTAATAGACCCTGAATTCTCAGAACTTCATCTAGAACTTTTACTACTATTCATCTTAACTAGATTGTTAGACTTTGATTATTTTCAATTTTCCCCCTTTCTTCAGCATTTTTTCCTTTTTGTTAACTATAGTCTCATAGTTTTTTATTTTATCAGCACTTTTAAGCACTTTGCTTCTTTTTGTTGTCATAAAGTTAATATTTTTTCTCAAATAACTCTTTGATTTATAAATTTCAAAGCTTGGCTTTCTAATTACCTCTTCATCCTTTCAAGCTTTACAAAAATAAATTAAATCTTTTTCAACGCAGTCAGGTAAACTGCTTGCTACTTTCTAAGCCTACTTCTCTCGTTCTTATATTTCTAAAAATCAAATTCTATATTAAATCAAAAATAATCCCTTTATAACTTCAGCAAAAATCTTATTATAAGCATTTTTTAATATATCAACTTCCATTAGTTTATTAGCTTCATTTCTTTGATTTTTTCTAACTTTTCCTTCAAGATTATTTAAATAGGCATATTTTCCTTTAGAATGCCTAGTTTTTTCTAAATTTTCTGCTTTTTTGCCTCACTAATATAAGTTTTATTATTGCTTTCAAGAACTTTTAACCTACTCATTGGCAATGGAGTTTATTACATTTAGTTTTTTCGTAATTCTATTAGTAATACTCCTTGATGTGCTTCTTGGGATTTGTTTTGCTTTGCTTTTCAATTATAATTGTACATGATTTTATAGATTAGCTCTAAAGACTCTCGGTTTTGACAGTAATTTTCTTTTAAACCACCTGCTCTTTGAGCTCTTAATGAAATTGTCTTTAAATTTCTACACATATCAGCCTGAAGGCATACTGCACTTTTCTCCTTTTCACAAACCCATGTTTGCAATCAAAATATTACAAAATCATATACATTAAGTAATATAATAAATATGAACGCAAAGGTTTTATCCCTAGTTCTCGCGAATCCTGAAATTTCCACATTTTTAGCCCATTACCAAATAAACGAAAGAGCTGAAGTTGTAAAACTCGCTATTCTGCACAGCATTTATAGTTTGAAATCAAGCTACCAGTCACACCCAAGTCTTAGCCAACTTAAAGAAATATTGATGAATGCCGGCAAAATACAGTCATTAGAAAATGTAGTCACCCAAATGAAAGATAAATTAGAAGGGATTAAAAGAGAAATTGGAACACTTGAATACGCTTTAAATAAAAAACCTACTGAAGAAATCTCATATACTGAACATAAAGGTAAAGTATTAGATTTCCGCCCTTCATTATATGAGCAGATTAAAGAACCTCAAACTAAAACTGTTTATAGATCGAGATCAGCACCTCATATTACCAAAGCTCCAAGTGATTGGCGACAAGGAGACCCTGCAGTATTTAGAAATAGATTTGCTGAGATTTGTCCATCAGTTAGTAAAAAATATTTGTTTAAACAAACCTCGCCACAATCTTTAAGGGAACATAATTACANCTTATAGATCGAGATCAGCACCTCATATTACCAAAGCTCCGAGTGATTGGCGACAAGGAGACCCTGCAGTATTTAGAAATAGATTTGCTGAGATTTGTCCTTCAGTTAGTAAAAAATATTTGTTTAAACAAACCTCGCCACAATCTTTAAGGGAACATAATTACAAAGAGTTTATAACATCTAATGATATAGTACAAAGTTCAATGCTTAGGCAGAATGAGGAAGATGATAATGTTATTTACCCTGAATGGTGGAAAGCTTTGTCTGAGCTTGATGTGAAACCAGCTCGGTTAACTGCAAAAGTAACTCAGCATGTGCCCCCAAAACCAACTTTGAAGCAGGAACGTAGACAGTGGCCTGAATATCAACAGGAACCAAAGCCTATAATAGAAGAACAAGTAAGAACATTGCCTCCAAGGCAAAAACCTCAACCAACAGTGAAATTCTCCCCAAAGACTAGTGAAAAATCTGTTGAAGCACAGCTTGAAAGTGCTGAGTCTATACCTAATGAAGCAAGGGTGCATTTTGATCATAAAAAATACTCAGGGTGGGTTGGGGATTTCAGTAAAGCAGTTAAAACCCCGAAAAGCAGAACTTCTAATAGTATAAGCAAAGAAATCTCATATACAGAATCATCAAGAAAAGATCATTCTTCAGGATATACAAGTAGTTCAATGACTAATTACGTGCCCAGCAGCGAAATGAGACAGTTTTACCAGGGGGAGTTTAATAGGTTCCTTGAATCTAAAAATGGAGAAAGCTATGGTAGTGGACGGATGAGGAGCCCATATCACAATAGTTTGAGTTCTGAAGACCATAAAGGAAGCTTCGAATAATTAACCAATTTATTACCATTTATGCAAAACTCATATATAATATTAAACTTATCTCTATGCACTTTACGATAATTTTCATAATCATTGAATCAAAATTTATCATTTGAAAATCTGCCATCTCTTAATTTTCTTATTATATAATATTTTTTCTAATACAAAATTCCACATTATCTTCATACATTTCTATAATCACTGCAAAAATTATTCATCTTTACCAAAACTAGTCTATATTTTAAATTTTTTCTTCTGTTTCTATAATCCAAAAAATGAATACAAAATTCTCTATATACCATAAAAATCATCTTTCAAAACAAAAATTCGCTTCTTTTTTTAATAATTAATTAAGCATATACAAAATATAATAAATGGAACCAATTTATGAATCATCCTCTTGTTGTGGTTCAATACAATCATTAGAAAATAAAGATCTTAAAGAGGCATCTTCGTTTAAATCTATTAGCATTGTAGATGTTAGCAGCATATACTTAAGTAAAATTTCTACAACGACATCTCATCATAAGAACTCCAAAAAAACAAGACTTTCTAATGATGCGGGCTGTTCTTGCCAAGTCTTTTAATAATAATTACCTTAAATACTTTTGTTTGAAAAAAAATATTGTCAGGAGATTTTTATATAGATGGTTTTTATTTATGTAGTTGTTAGTTTTTTTATGGCTAGTGATCATGTTCAAACTTTATTAACGACAGCATAACCTAATCTAAGTTTTCAAACCTTAATAAGTAAGTTTTTTTTCCACAGGCAGTAACGAAAGATTTTGATAACAACAATGAAAAACCTAATAAAAAACCAATCTTGATTTTCACTAAAACTTTGCCAGTTTGTATCCTATTAATTTATAAATCAATAGAATTATTATTAAATGGAAGCTTTAAGCAGTGGGAGATCTTCCACCTCTTCAGCTAATGCATCACAGGACAATATTGCTATAGTTAATAACTTACTCAGGAACTCATCACAATATAGAACAAGCCAATCGCTTACATCAGTAGTCAATACCCCAGATAGTTCGCTTTTTGATTATGTTTATGAGTATATTTACAATTCTTTGAATTTCGGGATAGAACCCAGCGCAATTTTGCAGGATATAAACCCTGAAGACTTCAACCCTTATTTATATAAAATTTCCCAGTATCTAAAGGATAAAACACCTCAAGTGTCTAAAAACTTAAGCAGCGAGTTTACATTAGAAAAATGTTTGGCTGAAATCCCATCAATATTCTTCAAAGATGACTTCCAAGTTGAAGACTTCCTCGACGAAAGCGCTATCAAACAACAAGAAATGATTTCAATCTACCTTGATCTGACCGATATGAGCATTTTCAACAAAATCTCAATCAAATGGGAAGACATCATGACAACTGCATATGGCCTAGAAACCTTAAGTATGGATATCGACACAATCCTTAAAGGTATTCAAAAAGTATCTCAAAACACAAAATCAATGCAATCCGAGCTTATCAAAAATTATTTAAAAATCATAAAACTGAATCGTCGACTGACTAATTTGCAAAAAGTAGAAAAAAAGCTGAAACTAATCAGCACAATAAAAGATGTCCAGCCAAAAATGAATGAACTAATAAATCAAGGCCATTATACATCAGTAACCCAACTATTAGCTAAAACTCAAGAAACGTTTAAATCAGAACTTAAAGGGATAAAATGTTTAAAAGACTATAGCCAAAGTTTAGAAAAAACAAAAAACAACCTTTCAAATCAGCTTGACCAAGAATTTTCTATTTCGGCATATCAATTTATAATCCTCAACACCTTCTCCCATTCAGAAAAACTTGTCAAACTTTTAAAAACTAATGGTTCATTAGATAGTGCTTATAAAATTTTCCCTAAAGAAACTAGTTATGAAAGAATGAATGAACTTATAAAGAATAAAATAAATACACAAACTTTACAANAGAATGAATGAACTTATAAAGAATAAAATAAATACACAAACTTTACAACAGAGTTTACAAGATATGAAAAAAACGATATTTAAAGAAATTAAAGAACAAGTTAAGAAGCTTATTGGGCTGTTAGGAGTTCATAAGACTGATGAGAATTCTAAATGGATGAATATTAGCCATCCACATTTTATTATAGTTTTTCAGTCTTTATTAGCGATTTTTAACTCGATTTTCCAGAAGTTTATTACCCTTGGGACATTAATATTGAGGGAATTTTGTAATGAAAGTACTTCGTATGGAGAATTAAAGAAGCAGTTGTCAAATACTGTTTCGAAAGTGATTGTCGCTGAGTTGAATGAGATTGAGACAGTGCTGTTGGATATGTTTTTTAGGAAGGTTGGGAAGATTGTCAATTCAAGGGAGTCGATTTTGGTGACTAGTGGCACGCAGGAGCTTAAGGAGATATATGATTTGAGTGAAAAAGCTTCTTCAATATCCAAGAATTTGATCTCACAGCAAAACAACCCTATCACTCAAGCAGTGCTTTTTATAGAAAAAAAGTTCTTAGCCACATTCCACGAAAGGAAACTAGGTGAGCTTGAAACTATCCTCAACAACGAGCCATGGATTAAAAATGAAGTCCCTGAAGAGATGATCAAATACATAATGGACCGAAGAGGTGAAGCATCAAAAATAGCAGGAATCAAACTAGAAAACCCTGAAATCACAGCAACCGGATCTCTCCTTATGTTTTATAAAATTCTCTACGAATACGTTAAAATCGGCGAAGAACTCCAAATCCCTGTCGAATGTGCCTCAAGATTACTAGAAATCCTCAAATTTTATAACCGTAAAACCTATGAACTCATAATCGAAGCTAAAGCTGTCCCACAAAAACTTCCAAGAGTCACTTCAAAACATTTAGCTTTATCAGTCCAAGGTTTAACTTTTATCTTACAAGAATTTTATTATATTGAAAATAGACTTCAAACAAAAGTTAAAGAATTCGCTGTGATATTACAAGGTGAAATGAATAATACAAAACAAGATTATATAAGTCATTTAAAAGCTATAAATGATAAACTATGTCAGATTATTATATTAAGAGTTGATGAGCATTGTAAAATTGCTATAACTGAAGCTAAATGGGATACTATGATTTCTCCAAGCCAAATGGATAAAGATTATTATGTTAAACAAATTACAACTGATTTAGCATCAATGCATAGTATTTTGCTTACAGTTCTTAATAATAACCAGCTTTTAGAAGTTTTTACTACTATACTTCAGTCGTTGTCTGATAATCTTATTGAATTGTATACAAAAATTAAAATTGATGGGTATATACCGGCACAGAGAATAAAAAATGATATACAGCAATTGCTTATTACGTTAAGGGAAAAATTTTCACAGGCATTGCTTGAACCGCTTGAGGATTTGGATGATAGGTTGCAGAAATTTATATTAGATAGGTGTGAATGTTTTTTGAAAGTTTAATCAGAATAGTTTTAATAGATTTTTATATAATTGGATTAGAGGTTTTAGTATGGAAATAATGGGAAATATTAGGAATATGATGTAATTTTAGAGGAATTTAGGAATTATATTGGTGTTTGATGCTTTGTTAGGAATAAAGAGTTTTTTTGTATGATTGGGAGAATTGCTTTAAAAATTTAGATGTATGAGAAAGTGTGTATACAACTTAGATAATAATTAAAGTTAATTTTTTTAGTAAATTATAGTGAGTGGTTTTGATATTGTGTTATTATGATAAGGAAAAATATTTATACTAATAAACAATTATTTAAAAAAAAGTAGATGTCCTCTCAATAATAATGTATTTTCTTATCTATGTTGACTGAATTTTCAAATAAAATTCACAATGTTATTAAGCAAACCCATATTAGTTGAAATAGCAGCATTAAATGAAAATTCTTCAGGATTTCTACTTTGTAAGTCGCTGATTTTTATAGAAATTAATATATTTTCTCAGTTTAGTAATTTTTTTTGTGATGCTACTTTTTATGTATTTCAGAACCCTTAATTATAAAAGTGCGTGGCAATATATTGTATTATATTAAAATTATATCACAAATTTCTGAAGGCTGGGGTTTAATAATGCTGGTCTTTTTTTTAAAGAAGTGAGAGAACTCCATACTTCTTAAATTTTTATATCTTTTTTATCGCTTTATATGCTAAAATCAAAAGTTCCCCTTGATCTGGAAAAGGGAAGATATTCTAGTTTAATTATAAATTTATAAAATTTATCTTATACTTCAATAGAACTTATATATATTTATAAATTGTAATGCATTTCAAGGGTATGCAACTATTTTATAAATGTTTGTAAGCACTTTTATTTAAATTAGCTTAAAAAGTATTGAAATGCTGCATCCTATTTAAAAATTGAGAAAAAATAGTAAGTATTATTAGGCTTAAATAGTTATAAACCTAATTTCAAGTAGGTCTTTTACAAAATATAAAAAAACTTCAAATTTAGTCCATAATTCATATCAAAATCTAATAAAAATCCAAACTCTTTTGATGTCCTCCATGAAACCCTATCCAATTTTTAAAACCAATACTTTTCCTCTCAAGCTTTCACTTCCATCTATCACCCTTCAACTAATAAGCATATTTTTAAAACCAATACTTTTCCTCTCAAGCTTTCACTTCCATCTATCACCCTTCAACTAATAAGCATATTATCATCCTAAAGCCCTCATCATTCTTATTCAAAAAACTCTAAATAATATAACATATGGATCAAATTCGTCGTAGTGCTCGTCCAAGAACAGCCAAAAAGAAGTCAGACCTACTTTACTTCGATGATCAAAAAATCGAGCTCAACGAACAAGAACGTGATCTAATCTACCCCAACGAGAAATCTCGAGAAAAGCGGTATTGTTTTTGCAAGAGGACTGAAGAAGAAGCAGTTGGTCTTACAATGATAGAATGCGACTCTTGCCATGACTGGTTCCACGACGAATGCTTAGGTTTACGTCCTGAAGAGCTCCAAAAAATCGAAGTTTACAACTGCCCAACCTGTAGTTCCAAACCCATAAAATACATGAAAAAAACTCAGCCTTCAAATGCGGAAATCGAGCTTTTACTTACCGCATTGGCTGAACTTGACGAGGAAAAGCCTAGAAACAAAAAAAAAGACCCAAAAATTATCATGCCAAAAGTGTCACTTTTTCATTTTGCTGAGCCTGTGAACCTTAATAAGCATTTAAACGTTATTGGGTTTATAAAAAATGAATCAAGTAGTGCTTGTGAAGATAATAAAATGATTGTCCCAATTACTAAAGAAGATCTTGATAGAGGTTCAGTTTGGACTTCTTGGGGAAATTATAGGATTGCGACAACAATTGATGGGAAACTTCAAGCCTCAAGTGAATATAGTTTTAGAAGCCCAACAAGAACTGGTGATGAGAAAACAGAAAGCCCAATACAAATTGCTGATATTGTAGTAAAGGAAAGTGAGGGAGGAGTGGTTTTATCTGTTAATGATGAGTATAATGTGGAATTACCAGTTAAGAATATGCGTTTTGAGTTTGATATGGAGAATGGGAAAAGGATATTAGAAGTTGCGAGATGTGCTAGTTTTGATAAGCTTAGGGAAGCTTTTAATGCAAATAGCAAGTTCAGACCTGCTGCTATTATAAAAGTTCATACGTTTAATTAATAGAAATATTGTTTGTTGGGTTGAAAATAGTCTTCGGTATGGTTTTAAAGTATAGGCAAGCTTGAAAATATGAGCTGGGTAAAAAAATTTTTTTTTTGAACTTTTGTTTTTTGATAAGATTAGGTATTGAATAAGTTTTTCGTATGCTAATTATCTTATTTTCGACTCATAGATATTCTTATAAGCATCAAACGTAGCTTATAGACTTCATATTAAATTAACCTATTGCTTATCAATTCTTATACAAATGGTTTATTATAAAATTTGAATTTTATTTCAATGGCAATCTCACAACTGTCAGTAAGATCTTTATCTCTCAAAGAACCAAGGTAGGCATTAAAATCATAGTCAAACTTTTTACTAACCTCAATCCTCAAAGTGATATTCAATAAAAATCATTGTTATATATTCAAAAAGTTAATTAAAAAATTCAAAAAAACTTTTCTTTCTTTCCAATCAAAGGCCTAACCTTTAGCATGTCTAATTTTTTTACTATAAACTCTTCATCCTTATACACAATTAATAAAATTTCAAATAATTCTAATAAAATTTTACCTTTTACTATATTCCCATTTCCATAATAAATAATAGTTTCATTCTAACTTTCCCTACAAACTATCTTAAATTTTTCTGCTTTAACAACTAAGCTTAAATATCTTTTCATTATCAAAAATCAATATAATTACTGTTTATAATAAAATCTAATGGAAGTTGAATCATATCCAGATGAAAAGAAATTTTTGTTCAGACCTATACACCCAAGAGTAGCTAAAGTACTTATGGATTTAAAATCCCCTAGTCCATGCCGTGTTGTTCGTGATGCTTTACAGCCAATTACTGGAAGTTTATCTGACCGACCTTCATACCCCCTTATATTAAATGCTGACATTTTGCCTAAAAAAACGGAAAAGAAGGAATTAACTTTAAATCTGAGTCTAAGCCAAATAAAGAATCGCAGGGCAATCCTTCAAAAAAACTAATAAAAACCACAAAACTTACACTAAATAGTAACCAATTCTAATACTTTTAAGAAAATACTTCTAAAAATCCATCAAAAATTATAATTTTTTTAAACTCCAAGCTTTAAAAATTAATATTTACACAACAAAAATCAACTCGAAAACAAAGCAAAATCTGCTTTTTCTGATCTTTTATATAAAAATATTGCATTAATAACTGAGTTATAATGGAAATAGTTCCAACTTTCCTTCGTAGTGTGGAAGTCAAATATCGTGGACAAAGACTTTCTGGACAAACCTTAATAAAAACTTTAGAGTTTGCCAAACAGGAAAAACACGAATTAGAAGCTGTACATAAAATAGTTATCCAAAAAGGCCCGAATCCGATTTTAAGCAGAACAACTCATAAAAGTTCTCAACCTCAATATCGAAACAATGAAATAGTTGCAAAAAAAATCCATCACATAAACTGTCCTGTTTTACCAAGGAAGTCTCAAGCTATAAAATCTGAAATTCGGGAGAAAATAATAGAAAGCAATATAAGCATTACTGACAGAAATAAATTAAGTATTAGTACGATCAAAGCTCATATAGGCAAAAACGATAAAAATCAAAACAATTGTTTAGAATTTTCTGAAGAACTTTTAGGGAAAAACAGAAGCACTTGTTCGTCTACGAAAATGATAAATTCTACTTGTAATAATTCGAATGTGGTACTTAGGGCGAATTTGAAAAACTTAGATAGTATGCAAAATACTAAGAGTCTAAGCCCACAGGTTAAAAGGTTTAGAGAAATATTGGAAGGACCTTTGATTAAAACACAGTCTAAGTTTTCTATAAGACTTAAAGCTTCACCTAGAGTTAATAGCTCTGTGCCCAGGAAAAAGTTTTGTTGTAGGGCTAAGAGTAGGCAGTGATTGTGATATATAAAAGAAATTGCTGTTTATCAGAAGTTTGGATTTTGAGATAATTAGGTATGAAAGTATTAGGATAAATTTTTATGATGTGATTAGAGATTGGATTTTTTTGGGTATTTCAATATATTAGGTTTATAGTATAGATTGTTCTATATAATTAAAATATTGCAATATTATGTCTCCTCTTGAGTAATACTTATTATTCTCTTAATCAAATAATAAACTATTAGTTATGATCATCTTTTATTTATATTATTAAAATTATGATAAGGAAAATACAATGTAAAAAGTATATATTTTGGTTATATAATCTAATCTATTGTCTGAGTATCTGAGAAATAGCAAGATTCATATCTCCATTAGCATCTTCCAGAGCGAATTTCGCTTTCTCAACCCCAAACCCCATATTCGCCAGTTTCCTAACTTTTTCATCATTAACACATTTCACATAAGCCTTGATTTTCCCAAACACTTTATTTCCAGTATCTAAATGCCATGTTCCTTTACATTCCCCTTCTATCATAGGTAGCCTTGTAGAAACCTCTACAGTAATACTTTCTCCAGGTTCAATTTTTCTTAAAACCACATCTTCACATATAAAATTCCCTCTATGCATAACAAGTTTAGTCCCTTCAGGCCACACCATTTTCCCTTTGTTTTTTATTTCCCATGTCAATTTCATATATCCTCCAGGGACTACAGCAAGGTAGTTAGGGAATTTCTGGCTTTTAACTTTTACTTTGTACTTTTTCTTAATGATTTCTTTGATTGGCCCAGCAAAATATTCTTTAATGTTATCAAACTTAAAAGGATGAGGTCCCCATGATTGATCTCCAAATGGTCCACACATAGGTGCCGCACCAGTTTTCATAGGTACTCTAATTTTCACAAGTGGATGCATATGATTGGATATCTCTTCACAGTTTTCACAGAGATCGAAATCATGGCAAACTGTACATTTATATCTAATCCCCACAATTGGCCCAACATTACATTTATCACATATAATATTTTGATGAATAACTGGTTCAAATTTATTCTGAATTTGTGCTTTAGGAGGAACCTTTGAAACTTTTTTAGGCTTTTTGGCTTTAGGTTCTTTTTTTTCTTTAGGCTTTTTCTGATCTTTTTTCCTCTCAACACTTGGGATTTTTTCTTCCTCTTTGACTTCCTGTTTTTTCTCAACAATTGGGATTTTTTCTTCCTCTTTGACTTCCTGTTTTTTCTCAACAATTGGGATTTCAACAATTGACTTAGGACTTTCGGTTATACTGTTAAAACTTTGCACACTGTTATAGGATTCATTTATCAAAACTTCAGGGTTAGATGTATTTTCAGAACTGATATTTTGTATAATACTTTGACGTAAAGATTGAATACGATCATAGATACTATTTTCAGACTGTTCTTTAAGAATAAGTTTTAAACTTGGTTTACCCTTGTTTTTAGTTATCAAGTCTTTGAGTTCTGCATCTGTTGTAACTGATATCAAGTCCCCTTCTTCATCTTGATAAGTGATTTGTAAGTTTTCACGTGAGAAAAGAGTTGATATAATAGATCGAAGTTCAAATAAGGTTTTAGGTGATTTCGAAATTTTTCTAAGCTCGTTGTCTAGTTGTAGCTTTAAACTTAAACTTGAATTCAGACTCATTAGTCGTTGAAAAAATATTATAAGACATTTTTTGATGGGTATATATAGGAAATTATATCTGACCAGATCTGATCAAAATTATCATTGGAGATTAAAAGGCTTTTGAAGATAAGAAAGGTTAAGATAGAGATTTGGCTTTGTTTTGATATGGATTTGAAAATGATAGGATAAGATAAATATAAAAGGGTTGAGGTGTGAAAAGATTTTTGAATGAGTGTATATTGAGATAAACTAGATAGGGTTTTTATATGAACGAAGAGGGTTGTTGTATTATGGAATGTTTGAGATTGAGAAAGAATTTAAGGTTTGAAGTTGTGTTGGAATTTGAAAATATAAGTGGAAATTCGTAGACTTTATTTTATTATTAGAATATAATTTAATGATTACTACTACAGGTCCGGGTTTTGGTGTTAGATTTTGGTTTAAGAAAAAATATTAAGAAACGGGATTCTTTTAACATAACAACTTTTTGTATTTGAATTAAAGTATTATATTTAACTAATATCTATATGATTATTTGAATTAATAAGTTTGAAATAAGCTACCTTATTATTTTACTAGCCTGCTGTTTATAGTACTAAGTAGAAAATCTCACTTTTCATAACTTAAATTCATCAATCCACTTTTATTTTTACAATAATTTTATAGCATCTCAATCCTATAATAAAAAATACTAATCAACTATATAATATGGCAGACGAAGGCCAGGCACCAGACGATGTAACTTCAATTTAGCTAACTTTTACCCATCAAGAACTAGATGAAAAAGCAACAGAAGCTATAGAAGCAGTACTGGCAAGTAAGATTTATGATGAAAAAGAAGTCTCAAGATGGATTAACGAAATATGTGAAAGGATTATCAAAAGTTTATATGATACAAGAAAACCATTTAAATATATGGTTACTTGTTTGATTATGCAAAAGACTGAAGCGGGATTATTATCAAGTGGTGCTTGTATGTTTGAAGGAGGGACTGATATGATGCAGCAGTTTCTTTGGCCTAAAGAAAAAGCAAAAGACCAGGCAAATAAAACTATGCATGCTGTTGTTACAATTTTTTGTGCGCGGTTTTAAATTAGTCTTATTAAGCAGCTATTTATAAGATATTGGGTGTTAGGATGTTAATTATTTTTAGTAATTTATTAGAAAACGATTTTTATGATGATTAGATTATAGGTTATGAGTTTAGGAATTTGTATATAAAATTCCTAGGATGATATAGGAAAAGTGAGGTTTATAGTGTTAAATAAACTAAATAGTAATTTTATTACGTTTATGATTAAGAAAACCAAAAGATAATTGAATTTTATATACCATAAGTTAAAGTTACTTATAATATATTTTGCTCATAAATTTAATTTAGCCTAATATCTTAATAAACAAAAACACTCAATTAGGCAAATTTCTTATCATAATCATCCTAAAATTTCCTTATCACCTTCCAATCAACCTATTGAAACAAAAAATCCTCTAATAAACTGTCATTCCTATATTTTATAATCTAAAACATGGCATATGATAATATTAATCGACAATAGCCTTGATTTTTATTAATAAATGGCACAAAGAGAGCCCTGTCCCGATAGGTTCTTCGACGACTTAGGTGGGGCATTTGCAATGGGTTGCGCAGGAGGGAGTATTTATTATTTCTTCAAAGGCTTCATAAGTGCTCCTTCTCGAGAACGATTCAAAGGTGCATTAAATGCAGTAAAGCATAGAGGCCCAGTATTAGGAGGGGGTTTTGCCATGTGGGGAGGATTATTTTCAGTATTTGATTGTTCACTTTTATGGTATAGACAAAAAGAAGGTCCTCTAAATGCTATAGCTGCAGGATTTGGAACAGGAGGAATTTTGGCAATCAGAGCAGGTTTACATATATGTTGGAGAAATGCTATAGCTGGAGGGATTATTTTGGCTGTAATTGAAGGAGTTGGTGTGGCATATAACAATTTTATGGTTAAACAACAAATGCTTATGATGCATGAAGTTTCTAAAATTAATGAGGAAAGAATGAAAAGGATGAGTATTGGACTTCCTGATTATAGTCAGGAAGAACTGCAGGGAAAACTTATGGAGAAAGCGCAGGAACAGCAAAATTCAGGCTTTTTTGGAAGTCTTTTTAATAGAGGATAAATATTGTTGAATTTGTTTAGGATTTTTATGATTATGATAATTTTAGGATTTTTTGAGATGATTTTAAATAGGATTTTTTGGTAAGAATTATTATATGTTTGTAGAAAATGTGTAAATTATGGTAATAAGAAAAATGATTAGGAATTATGATGGGGATTTATGATGTAAATATATATTCGGATGATAATGAAATTTAAGACAATCATATTAAGTTTTTATCTTTAACTTCACTTGCAACTTTATTGTAGCTTATGTTTCATTTAAGAAAATTCGATTTTCGCAACCTTACTTCTAACATATAAGTAAACCTTACTAAGAAGAAGATAACCTTGCAGTATCAACAAAGCAGAAAATTTTTTTACTGATGATTCGACAATCAAAATTTTTAGTACAAAAATGTGACAAATGTACAGCATTAGGGTAAGTTCTGAAAACAAAATGACTTGAATAATTTCAGGAAAAAAATGAGAAATATCAAGAATCACTGAGAAAATTGAAGATTAAGAGCTCACTCAACATGAAAGCATATTTTTCTAAGTTAGCTTCACTTGCAAAAAAATTTGTTCCAATTAAAGTTAGTAACTGTTGAACTAATTACAATATGTTGACTATTTAATTTTTATTTGCATTTATATATATTAACCACTTATTCTCTGTTCTGCAATATAATATTACTAGAATTCAGTGTAGGAAGGTAAATAAAAATTTATGGAATTAAAAAAGCATCATATGCTAGATGAAATACTATAAATCATCAAGAAAAATAATTCGTTAATAATATGAATCATAAAATGGAGCCTGAAGAAAGAAGTACAATGCCATCTCGTAAATCAGGACAAAGTAAAAGCCTGCAACGTCTAACTACAAAAAGCACCCAAGAAAAACTATCTGAAAACCCTAAAAAATTAACCATAAAAAATCAACCAGATGTTCGTTCACATAAAAACCTGAAAAACCCAAGATTTGATACACCTGAGAAGAATCCTTCTCCTAAACCCCGTCGTGAACTTCCTAAAAATAAGATATACCCAAGTGTACCAATATTAAAAGTCAATACCCCTTTTCCTCCTAACATTTCTTTAGTACCAAAACAACAGATATGCAGTTTGATTAAAAATGGGCAAGGCAATAAAAAATTTAACCCTATGCTTTTAACTCCAGTGCTATTGTGTAGGAAAGGTAAAGATGATAATAAAAGTCAGCCAGCTTCGAGAGCACAGAGTCCAAATGATATGAAAACTTTAGAGGATCTGCCAAGAAAAGATTTTCATTTAGAGTTGTATCCTCAGAAACTAGAAAAAAATAGCAGTTCAGAAGAAAAATCTGAAAAACTGGCAGAAAGTGGAGATTGTGATAAAAACCAACTTTATTCCTATAATAACTTTACGCAATCCTCAATCGGAGGTGAAGAAGAAGAACCTGTATTTTTAAGCGAAAGAATTAGTAATGATTGTGAAAGCAACCAAAGTCTAAAATTCGATTTCGATAAACATAAAGAAACCTTCGGCTTAAACAGTGATTTTTTTGATAGTATAAAAAGTAGCTCTATAAACGAACCAGAAAGACTGGACACAGAGACCCAAACCGAAGAACATATAATTGAAACCATGCTGAAATGTTTAGATAACAATGAGGTCAAATTAGGAATCAAATTTATATCGCAAATAGCTAGATTTGTCAAAACACTTAACTAGTTATAATTATGGATGTTTATATGTGTGAAAAAATCAGAGCTCTTAAGAGTTACTATTTTCTTATAAGAATACTTTGTGTTATAGAGTTATGCTTTACTTTTAATTTAATCATATGATAATCAAAGTCTAAATAAAAGTTTTTTACTTGAATAGAACTTTGATGTGTTAGTTTGAACTTAATAGATATTTAGAAATACATCAGTTTTAACTTCTATTAGTGATTATAATAAAATAATAATGAATTTCGGGAAATGGATATGAAAATTTCCCAAAATACTCAACTTTGGCTTATTAAAATTATGAAGTTATAATTATGAGTAACAACCTTATTGAGACTGTTTACATAAGGAATGATATTGAGTATAAAGATACAGTAGATATTGAGTATAATGGAATGATAAAGGGAAATAGATTTGATAGAGTTTTTTGGATAGTAAAATAAGTGATTAAATCAATACTAAGGTGTATATGATAAATAGAAGATATTATTGAGATATAAAAACAAATTCTTGCTATTGTTATTATAATACTTTAAAAATACAAAGTGGTTAATGAATCATTATAGATGGTGGATTAGTATACAAGATGCTGTGATCGTAAATGATATTATATATTAATAATCTAACAAATAGTTATTATATATAAAATCTATATGCTTTTTTATATATAATCACAAGTATTTTATCCATATAACATAATACAAATTGATAGTCTATTTATAACAAAAAAATTTCACTATATTATAAACAAGAAATTATAAACTATGAATATATCTCCATTTATTCCAACCTAAACTATTCATTTTTCTCAAAAGTTCATAGTCAATCTAGTCACATCTATTTGCATCATACAATAGCCTCCTAAGATTTCCCCAAAATCTAAAAACAACAAAATAATCTCTGGGATGCTTTTCAGAGTCTCTATCCTAATCCTCTTCATTTCAATCAACAAATCCCACCTCTAAAAACTCAAACTTAAATACATAGAATTCATCAACGAACAATAGCGAAAAAATATTTTCTAACTAAAATCTTCAATTAACCCTATGATTCTAAAACAAATCAATAATATTAGATGGAGTATTCTGCACAACAGGGGCTGAATTATACCTCCCAATAATCCCAGCAACAACTTTTTGTCCAGCTTGATTACTTGCAGCATTTTGAATCCTTCCTAAATGTTCATAAGTCACATCAGCAAAGCTTTCATATTCATAAACAAGTTTTTCAATAACACAAAGTGATTTCTATATATAAAATACAAAACATCTTTGAGGATTGTCTAATAAGATGATGAGTAATGGGATGACTACTTCAGCAGAGAGGTATTTGCATTTATTAAGGAATTCATGCATATCTTTATCTGGAGGTCGAGGTCTTACTCCACCAGGAGCTGTTATTTCTTCAATAAGTACTTTTTCATATACTCCAGCTTGTTCGCTAACAGAAATCCCGGTTCTTGAAGGTTGAGGATGAGTTTCTCTTGGAGGTTCGATCCTAGATTCAGCTCTGGGCTGAGTGTATTCCCTGGCAGGCTCAGGAGCTCTCATAAACCCTTCATTACGCCCATAAGATGGTTTTATTGTTGGGACTTCGTCTTCTCCATCCCAGCCACCTCCAGGTCGACCTGGGGTGTGTTTATAATCTTCAAATTTGGGCTTTTCGGACTCGGGTTCATACCTTCCAGATTGGTAATGGAAGGATGAGTATTGAGGGTTTACTCCAGGAGGAGGAGGATTTTTGGTCCAATTCATATTTATATGAAAATGAATTGAGAAAGTTTAGGAGTAGGTTACTGAATTAGAGATTAGAATATAAGGGAGAATGATAAAGCTGTTCAAGTGAGTTCTAGAATTTATTTTATTAAAATATAGTAATAAGATGAGAAATGCATGATATGGAAAAACTTAAGATTTTTTGGGTTTGTTTATAGTTTTTTGTTATTTGTATACTTGATGCTTATATGAAGTTAGTTTTTAATTTTCTTGTAATATAAAATAATTCGATATAATATTTGATTAGGTTTTAATTAGCTTGATCTTATCTTGTAGATCAGATTTTATAATCAATTAAAATTTAGCATTGTATAGTACTTTTCAGGTAACTCAGGTTATTTTGTTGTATAAGCTATAATTTTAGCTTGTAGATTAAAGTCTGAAGATTATTTGATATTGAATATTTAATTTCTTGATATAAGGCAATGAAATTTGTAGCATTTTGGATAAATGTATAGTTTCTAGAATTCTAGACTAAAATTGATTTCTTATTTTAAATAAATTCTTTTATTCAAATAGACTAATAAGCCAAGATCTTGTAAATCTGATTTTATTGCTTCTATTATTCAAATTTTCAATAAGGATGCTAATCGAATTCAAATTATTATTCCTATACGAGTAAAAATTCATTATTATTTTCATAGGATTATATCAAATAATATTAACTTTTTTTATTCTTAAATAATCTGATATATAATAGACTATTACACTCTAATTCATTTCTAAAACATAATTTGCATTATCTTTAGCATAATAAGTTAAACTGTAAATTATTCTTTTCTGTAAAATTAAATTATTTTAATGTTCTGCTTTATTATCTAATAAAATCACGCTATATTTTGTTTCATATAAATGTTATCATTAAAACACCAAAGTACAACAAAAAAATTGTATAAAATACAGATTTGTTATGATTTCTCATATAAAAATCTTAACAANATTGTATAAAATACAGATTTGTTATGATTTCTCATATAAAAATCTTAACAATAAAATTATTGATTTTTATTCATAAAACCTTATATCACATCTCCGCAAAACTGGTAACCTATGCCAATAATATGCTCAAAGAAAAGTTATTGAAAATGCTTTCTGAATATGAATGATACACAATTTTAAATTGCAAAAAGCTTAAAAATCATATTCAGAAAGTCATCCCAAGTTTTTTCTGTGGTTATACTTGGTACATGCTCTCAAAAGCTAAATTTCTCTAAAGATTATTATCTAAGTAATGAATTTCATTATATTAATATTTATGATATTTCTACCATAAAAAGAAATATTTTATTTCTTATGACTTTATTAACTTATTATATCCTAAAGAATTTTATATTAAGTCATACCAAAAGTTTTATGTGATTTTATATAGCAAATGGGTATTATATCTATCATATAAAATTTCAATAAAATATTTTATTAATATCAATGCATACAAGGCTTGAACATGACAATAAATCCATCCAAAAGACAAACAATAGTTTGGGTCATTATAAATTTATATTAAAATCTTCGCTTATAATCTAAATTTCCATAATTTTCCATAATAACCCATTGTAAAACACTAATTACTATAATAAATATGGAGTGGGATAAAGTGACTGAGCATATAGAAAATGCGTTCAATACAAGGCTTTCGCCAATCGAAAACCGACTACAGACACAGAATTCAGAGATTAAAAAGCTCATGGAACTTGCCATTGCCCTCTCAGAACACGTTAAAAGTAATGAACAGTCCGAACAGCCAAGACCACAAACAGGAAAAGCGGGAAGTAAACCATTCCATACTGATAGGCCAAGTCATGGAGAAGATCCTAAGAAGAAACCTGACATAAAAAAACCTGAGGAAATCAAAGGAAAAAAGGAAGAAGACCCTAAAAAAAAAGAAGAAGATGCAAAGAAAAAGGAAGAAGATGCTAAGAAAAAAGAAGAAGCCAAGAAAAAGAAGGAGGAAGAAGATGCAAAGAAAAAAGAAGAGGCTAAGAAAAAGAAAGAAGAAGAAAATAAGAAAAAAGAAGAAGCTTTGGCTAAGAAAAAAGAAGAAGAGACGAAAAAAAAGGATGAAGAAAATAAAAAAAAAGAAGAAGCTAAGAAAAAAAAGGAAGAGGAAGATGTGAAGAAGAAAGATGAAATAGCTAAGAAAAAGGAAGAGGCTAAAAAGAAAAAAGAAGAAGAGGATGCAAAGAAAAAGGAAGAGGCGAAGAAGAAAAAGGAAGAAGAGGCTAAGAAAAAAGAAGAGGAAGCTAAGAAAAAAGAAGAGGATATGAAGAAAAAAGAAGAGTCTAAAAAGAAAAAAGAAGAAGAAAAGAAAGCTAAAGGTGGGGAAGAGAAAAAAGATGAGGAAGTTAAAAAGCCTAAGCCTGAAGATGCTAAGAAAAAAACTGCTGAGGATAAGAAAAAGAAAGAAGAAGATAAAAAGCTAAAACCAGGGAAAAAAGAAGAGGACAAAAAAGCTCCGAAAGATCCTAAGAAAAAGCCTGAAGACGGTAAAGAAAACCCTGAAGACAAGCCTGTAACAGAGGAAGTAAAATCTGAATCCCCTGCTGAAGAACCTCCACATACTGAAGAGCCTAAAAAATCAGACTCCCCAGTAGAAGAACCTGTAAAATCTGAAGAACCCGAAGAATCAAAAGCTCCAGTACCAGAAGAAGCAAAAATCTCATCACAACCTCATCAGGGAGCATTAAAAGTCAATATCGAAGAAATTGAAGAAAGCCTTAAAAATCTCATTTCATCCCATTCTCAAGAAGAACTCACTAAAGAAAAGCCTTTCGAAATCTCAGTTGGGGCAAAAAGTGCTCTTAGCCTTCTTAATACCATGGAAGATGACAAGTTTTATGTTGGAACAGTACCAAGACCAGAAGTTATTTGGACTTTTAGAATACTTATTCAGTTCTCTGGGAAGACTTTAAGCCCAGATGACAATGCTGCATGGGAAGAAATTTCTGAGTTTATTAAAGATATTAGGAATAAAGAGAAAAATCAAAAACTTACTGATAAAGTCCTTATGGAATTTATTTCTAAGTTTGATTTCTCTAATGAAAATGTGGATAAAATCGAAGTACTTGTTGGTGGACAGTCACTTGATCCCCAGCAGTTTACGGAAATGTGTGCAGTTTCTGGGTTGTTGATGTTTACTATTAGAGAAGCTGCTGTTTATTCTGCGGTGGTTAAAGGAAAAGTACCACCTTTCCGCCAATATATTAGATTCATGCATAAGAAAACACTGGTTTAAGGTAACTAATTAGATAAATAATGGTTGAATTTGCAGTTTTTAAGGTTGGTTTTAATTAAAATAATACTTTTCAAAGAATCTAGGGATAGTTTTTAAATAGGTATTATATATTTTTATTCATATCTTTTCACATAAATTTGTGGATATTAAAACATAAATCTTTTCCTATTGCTTACTTTATATGAGTATACAAACTAAGTAATTCATAATAAAGTGATAGAATCTATGCGATTTATAACAAAGAATGATATACAAGTGAATAAGAATTAATGCAAAATTTGATAGTTTTTTCATAAATATTAAGAGAGAATTAGAAGTTTTGGAACAAGAAAAAATTATTTGAAAGAATAAAATATTATAATAATTTACTTAAGCTCAGATCATAAAGAAAAAAAAATCTTTATGATAAGTTTTAGAGATCAAATCAATGCATACAATATTATCTATTTAACAAAAGTAATAAACTGATAAAGTATTAAAAGCTAAATAGAATTATAATAATTAGAAGAATGCATTTAACCAGAAAAAAAATTAAAATCTTAAGTAGAGAATTCACAGGAGAAAAAATTTCATTAGATTTAATTTCTTTCAAAGGAAAATATGTATAAAAATGAAATGAAAAACTAGGTTTAACATCTAATGAACTTTTAAAAGAAAACTTGTTAAAGTAAGAGAATACTAATGAACTTTTAAAAGAAAACTTGTTAAAGTAAGAGAATAATAATTTGCTTTTAATGAATCTAAATTCTTCAGAAATATAGAATCAAGTGCTATAAATAGTATTCAATCTGAAATAATTGCCCTTAATAAAATCATAGATACTAAAATAGAAACCAATGCTAATGTTTAATTATTCATATTATAATATATCATTTTACCGAAAAATATGAAAACAAGAGCCAGTTCCGGCAAAACCCTTGCTATAACCCTTCCTAATGAACCTAAAAAAGGGATTCTCGCAATAGAAGCATCAAATCCAATATTTAAACTAACCGGAGTAATCTATTCAGAAAGCACTGAAAAAGATGTTATAACATTGCCAAGGATGTCCGACAAGCTATCTAAATCAATATCAACTCCTCTTTTACCAAAAACATCAGAATTTAAGAAAAAATCTTTACCAACAACAACACCAAAACTTGCCCGACACTTATCAAATCTCAATTGGGGCAATTTTTTAAAAAGTATTTTTTATTCAGGAAACATTGTCCCACCATCTAAACCATCAGAAAACCTTCAAGAAAAAATAAATGAAGTAGATACAAGAATTGATAGTGAAATCAACAGCACACAAGATACTATTTTTATGAAAAGTATTAAAAAACTTGATAGATCTGCTAATGTTGAAGGACAATTAAATGAAATCAGTGTTTTCACTTTGGCTAAAAAAGAACTTTTTAATGATATTCATGATGAATATATGAAGAAACTAGAAAAACTTAATAATCTTCGTAAAACACTTACTGAACTTGAAGCTTGTGATATAGAAAGTAAAGAGATAGAAAAAGAATTAGCAAATAAAAAAAACGATTTGGCAAAGACTAGAAAGGATTTAGCTTTTGAATCATTTTATAGTGAAACTTTGAAATTCCTTTTAAGGAGAAGTAGAGATTTAGTTAAAAAAGCAGCGATTCCAATCAATGGGAAAAATGAAGATATTTTCCGTATTAATCTTGATATAAAAAAAGATAAAAGAGACATAAAACAAGCTTATCTTGAAGCTAAGCAGTTGAAAAAAAAAATAAAAAAGATGAAACAAGAAATTTTCTCTGAAAAAGAAGAAAAAACACAAATATTGAATTATAAACTCAAGATATATGAAGACCAGCAAAGATTGAAAAAATATATTGCAATTGAGCAGAAAAGACATGAAATATATGAAAAAAACCGTTTAAACACAAGAAAACTCCAAAATTTCGAACAACAAATAGCTGAATTGAAGCAAGAAAAACTTATTGATAAAGAACTTACAAAACTTAATAGACATCTTGAAAATCAAGAAAGGAAATTTAGAGCTATTCAAAGAGTGACAAATAGTTCAAGCATTGAAGATGTACTTCCTTATTATATTTATCTGCAAAATAATCGTGAAAATCTTCAAAAAACCATGAATGATTCTTTAGAAATGATAGCAAGGCTGACTAAGGAAAGAGTAGAGTTACAAGAAATTTATAAATCTTTGTTGTTACAGTCTGAGAATCAAATTTTACAAGAAAAAAGACTTGGAACGCTTAAAAAAGAAACAAATTATAAAGAAGAGAAACTTGAGAAAAAAAAAATTGAGATAGAAAAACTTGACACTTTGGTTTTATCAGCAATAACGATATTAGGAAGGCTGATTTTTCAGCTTGGAGATGAAAAACCATTTGAAGTTAATGAAAACAATCTAACTTATTGCTTAGGATTCTGCTGTATCAAAATAGATAAGATCATGGAGATTATTCAGTCTCATCAAAATGTTTATTATATTGAAAGTGTTAATACAGATATGCAGTGTAAACATCCACCAGGGTTTTTGAAATTAAATACTGTCATACAGTTGTTGTGGAAAGCTAATGAAATGGATTAATTTATAAATTACTTAAATTCAATCAAAGATAGAATGTAAAAAACCCAAGCCTGGAAGCTTATTGATTATCTTGCTAAATTAGAATTCAAATAATTTTTTGTTGTTTATCTTGAATCTCTATTATATATTAAAACTCAAAATTAAAAAACACAATATGTGCTCCTAATAATTAACTACTTTTTCTTGTATTTAGGCTTATGAATTCCTCTTGTACATGGTTCTATCTTACTAAATTCATCCCAATCCCAAGATTGACGATTACAACAAGTCCAAAACTTCCTCAAATCGTGAAATCCAGGTCCGCTTGGGTGATATAAACATCCTTCTTCAGGATTTTCATTAGGATCATAAGGCTTATTACACCCGAAATTCCCACAAATATAAAGTCCAGCTTCATTAGTGCATATGACAGGAGGTTCATTTTTTCTTTCTTCAGCTTCTTTTTTGCGTTTTTCTTCAAGCTCTCTATCAAAATCTTCTATTGTTTTGATTTTAACTCCTGGGTTTTGTATTGACCGCTCAGCATTTCCAACTGTTGACGATTTCCAAAAGTCAGAGCTTCTCTTTACATCTGTATGTCTTCCTCTTTGACAACCTGGAATCTGAGAAAACTCATCCCAATCATAGACGATTACATTGCAGCAAGAATATCCTTTTTTCACATCATGGAATATTACAGGTCCAGCATGATACCTACAAGCAATATCAGTGTTTTCTTCTTCTAAAAAATCTTTCTGGCAACCCAAATTCGTGCACTTTTTAGAAACCATTAAGATTTTTATAGTATAAAAAAAATGTTTCTAATACTTTATTTAAATTAAATCTCTTAAGAATTCCACTTTAAAATTTCTTCTTTGCAGCTCTCCAACATAACCCCAATATTTTCTATTTTCTTATTATATTCATCGTCAGCATAATCAATTGTCTGTTTTACAATAGGTTTAGCCTGGCTTTTAAATCGAATTTGTACTGTTACTCTATCAGATCTTGAATCCCATTTCCTAATTGGTTGTTTTTGCGCATAGGTTATTTCTGATTCGATGCTGTTATTATTATTATTTCTTATATCATATTTGATTTTTTGAAGCAAAGTCTCACATTTTGAATCCCGATCTTGGGACATTTCACATTTCGACTTGATAAACTTTTCTTTTAAGTTGCTGCAAGGGGTAACTGGTCTTTCTATCATTGGTAGAATTAGGTTTTTACGATTTCTTATGAGATCTTCAAAGAATTCTTCAGCTTCTTGAGTTGGTGATTTTGATATTGGCTTAGGACTTGTGCTTTTTCTTAATACAGCTAAGGCAGCTGGTTCAGGAAGGTCATTTGCAAATCTTGGTCTACGATGTTTTATAACTTTACAGTCTTTTACAGGTGGAGGGCTGTATTTGTATAAGATTTTTTTTCGAGATTTTGTCTTTTGGGACTTGAAAGTTTTATACATACTAGAAACATCTGTTAGTTTTGGACTTGTTATAAATACATTTATTAGTTCTCTTTCTGGCATTAGATCATATGGGTTTAGTTCTCTGCATTTCCATCTTTGCTCCATTTTCTAATATAGTTGAATTTGTATTTAAGTTTTTGCAAATCTAACTATAAACCAAATATAATGGGTGACAAATCCTTAGAGCCTGACCAACGTAAATACAAATACTTCAACAAAAAGAAGCTCAAAGTAATGCCTTTTTATCTAAAAAAAGGCTTACCAGACCAAAGATTCCTTGACTTCCGGCTTTTCATTCACAATCGCAAAGTTAATGAAGTCCAGCACGATCTTAAATTCTTTGAGCCTATGCTTAATGTCAACTATCAAAAAAAACGACAAAAAAGCCTCACTGAATATAAGCAAAACAAGTTATATAAAAAGAAAAAACAAAAATATCAGGAACTGTTTACAAATGGTCAAGTAGACATTGAAATTAATAAGATTTCTAATTCTTTTGAAAATTTGAAGACAAAGTTTAATGGGCTTAATTCACGTCAGGCTGCTAGATTAAATAACCTTATGGAAAAAGCTCAGAAAAAAAAGAAAAAACAACTTGAGATGAATATGCAAAGACCGAGGACTAGTACAGTTTTTTCAAGCAGACTTAGTGTGGCTATGAAAAGCAGAGTTGGAACAAGTTTCAGAGAATACTCAACGTAGATGAATGAATGATTAATGAGAAATTTAAGAGTTTTACATATCACTTTACTTTGCAAAACCCAAGTTATTTCTAACTCCAGGGGTCGGCTCTGGTAGGAAGTTATTCTTTTATCTAGTTTTCCTTTAGAATATCTATTTTTTCCTGTTTGATATGAAAAAAGGTATAAGAGATGTTTTCTCCTGCTCTGGCATATAGTAGGTAATTTTACTTGAAAATGTTGGAATTGTCATACAGGTTCATTCAAGCTTCTACTCTAGAAACTGCATTTGTTTGTGTTCAGTCTGGTTCATTTCGGATCGGCTGGCCATGAAAGGAATCATTTTGGATATAACCCACCAAAGAAAAAAAAACTCTGAGGATTTAGACAAACAAAATTTTATAGTCCCTCCGACTAGATACTTAGGGGGAAAATTTATATACCCATAGATATCCTATAAAATTTTAGATTGTTAGGGGTCTTTTCGGATCCTTTCTCCAACACTCCATTTTAATTTATATTTTTTTTTTGAATGAATGAATGACTCAACGTAGATAATTGTTTTATAATTTAATTGTTGAAGTGATTTTTTTTTTATTTTATGGAGGAAGTTTGGTAGTTAATGGATTTTTATGAGGAAATTTTATTGATAAATAGGATATTATTTTAGTGCAGTGATTATAAGATGGTTATTGTATAAATTATTTATGAAATTCAGTTGGATTATAGTTTATAATAAAAAAATTATGTTTATTAAGGGTGTTAGCATATTCTCATACTGTATAATCTGTGAATATAAAATAAATAATAAGTTTTTTTAATATTTTTACTCATAAGTTTTAAATTAAACCAAATTAAACGAGTGGTGATAATGATTTTTAATACTAAACATTAAAAGATCTAAAAAAATAACTTTAAACAACTTTTTCACAATCACTTCTCACAATTTTTTTACTTAAAAAAATAAACTCCACTTTATTTTAACTGATTTCCATATAATTTCCAACAAAATCTTTCAACATTTTAAATCATAACCATAAAAAACTCTCTAATCTAAAAATTACAACAAATGCATTACCAAAAACAATCCCCACAGCCAAAAAGACTCATCCTATCTAATCCAACAATTTCTAAAACAAGTATTTCAACTATATTATTACAATTTCGACTTATTTTCATCAATTTGCTTAATAACTTCAGTATGCATCCACAAAAACAAAGGTAAAAACCTCAAAAACCTGGCAAAATTAATCGGCTCGACACTTATCATATTATTAATCAACCCGAATTCATCAACATTAACACAAGCCATAATACTTTTTAGCTCTTTATAATCTATAAATTTGTCTTTTGAATAACAAGTAAAAACTTGTCTAAGTTCACCTATCGAATTTCTAAGTTTCTGTAAAGTTTCTGATATAAAAAATCCACTCAAAGATGATTCAGGGAAATTATGTTCATAAACTGCACAAACACCAAAAAAGTCTTTACGGTTTATACGACTTTTCATTGATACTAGGAAAAAAGTTTGGAAAATATCTAAAGCTTTACCTCGAAGGGCTAAATAAGATTGATCGTTATGGTTTGATTGAAGTCCTGTGAGGATGAGCATGTTAATTATATCATCTAAAATAAAATAACCATTATGATGAAGGTCGATTTCATCATAAAGATATTTGTATTTCGCATCCACACCTTCTTTAAAAATTTTTGTTTCTTGGTACATGTTGATTTTTCCGCTAGGGGAATTCGAACAAGATAGTTTTGGGGTTTTCCCTTCACCTCTTATTGAAATTTCCCCATCAGCAAAATTTTTTCTACTATTTTTCCAAACATCTCTTGGCATGTTGGAAATTTTTTGAAGTCTGACTTTCTCTGTAGCTTTAATTTTCCATATTGCCATATCTTTATTCTTATGTGGGGTTCTTCTGTAGTCTTCTATATTTGATTGAAAACTGTTGCAATTTGACCTTAATGGTGACTCTTTGGATATATCAGGACTTGGGGACTTTGCACATTCAACACTCATAGAAACATACCTTCCACTTTCTGGTTTCTCAGCCTGTAATGACTTTGGGAAGTTCAAAAAATAAGTATCGCGTGGGTTTAACTGCACTTTAGGTAGTTTCAAAGTTATTATCTTCCTTCTAGGACTCATATTCAAAGATTTCCTCAAACCTGTCACAGGGGGTAAGACATTATCTTCAACATCCCTAGCTAAACTAAAAATTTTTCTATGAGGACTTTCTCCATTTGACTCAATAGATTTTGGTTTTTCCATCTAAATTATTATTCTAAATGAGAGTATTTCATAGACCCAACATCAAAACCAGGCATCCTAAACTGCGTAGAAAACTCATAAATATCATTCTTAAGCTCTTGGATTTTAGGATTCTGAGGTATTCCCGCTAAGAAATCATTAATTTTTGTCCCTGATGTTTGTTGAATTTCAAGGGCAATTTGCACAGCTCTATGAAGAAAAACCCCGATTTTCTTAAAATCCTCAGCATTTGCCCCACGAGTAGTCATAGCTGGAGATCCAACACGTACACCTCCAGGAATCAAAGCTGAAGTATCTCCTGGTACAGCATTTTTATTCAAAGTTATCCTCACAGCATCACATACTTTTTCTAGTTTATTCCCAGTAAGTCCTTGTGGTCTTAAATCCCAAAGTATAAGATGATTATCACTACCTCCAGATATCAATGTATATCCGAAACTACATAATATTTCAGCTAGGCTTCTACAGTTTTCAACAACATTTTTACTATAGTTTTTATAATCTTCAGTATCAACTTCTCTAAGCTGAGTGGCAATTGCCGCTATAGCATTATTATGAGGTCCCCCTTGCAATGCAGGAAAAACAGCCATATTGATTTTTTCTTCAAATTCTTTTTTATAGAAAATCAAAGCTCCTCTTGGTCCTCTCATAGTCTTATGAGTTGTTGTAGTAACAATATCAGCATAAACAAAAGGATCAGCGACAACTTGAGAAGCGACAAGTCCTGAGAAATGAGCCATATCGACCATAAACAAAGCTCCAACATCTTTGGCTATAGCTTTAAACCTTGCATAATCATAATCACGAGGATATGCACTTGCTCCTGCTATGATAAGTTTAGGTAAAAAAATCTTAGCCATTCTTTCTAATTCGTCATAGTCAATTATCCCAGTATTTTTATCAAGACCATAAGGTAAGCTTTCAAAATAAATAGAGCTTGCACTGATTTTTTTCTTAGGAGTATAATAACCATGTGTTAAATGTCCACCTGATGTTAACCCAAGTCCCATAATCCTTTCATGAGGTTGTAATAAAGCAGTATATACTTCAAAATTTGCAGGGCTTCCTGAATATGGTTGAACATTTACACCCCATTGATTTTTATCTAGTTTATAAGCTTTAAGAGCTCGGGTTTGACAAAGTACTTCGATTTGGTCAATAAATTCATTACCTCCGTAATAGCGCTTAAAAGGAAGTCCTTCACTATACTTGTTAGTCAGACAAGAACCAAGACAGTCCATAACAGCTCGAGATGTGAAGTTTTCTGAGGCTATAAGCTCGATACCACACCATTGTCTGCATTTTTCCTTTTCTATCAGGTCAAAAAGCTCTGGGTCGACGTCAGATAATGAAGGATCCATTTATAATAAACAAATCTACGTCATTTAAAATGGGAAAATACGATGAAAGTCTTTTACGGGTTTATTTTTTTGTATTATCTAAAAATATTATATATATAAGATTTGATGCAATTTTTGAGGTTTAATGATTTGAAGTAAGACTATTATTGCGAGATTATTAGAATAAATATATTTTTATTAATATAATAGTCTATATGGAAAAGTTGCTTGGTGATATTGAAATTCTGATAAGAAATTATTCTGCTTATAGAGGAGCGATTAAGTGGAGAACTTATAGAGAAAGTTCAAGTCCTCCAGAGAACCCAATATCATATGATGGAGTTTATGTGAAAATTTTTAGAAATTCTTATAATGTATTAGATTGTTATCCTATATCAGCCCTTATGAAAAGATTAGAAATCAAACGAAACCCTTCTTTATTTCAAACAATATTCAAACTATGGCAATTAATCAACCCCTCAGCTTTGAGGTCGATATCAAAGGAAGTTTATACAGTCGTTGTGGAATCTTTATACAAAATGAACCAACAAAGTTTGGGAAACCCTAGTCTAACTATTGTAAATTTGAAAAATGATATGGAAGTAGATTTTTCTAATAAACTTGGCTTGACTTTTGCTGAATATTATGATGTGGTTTTTGAATGTATTGATGTATTAGCTAAAAGTACACTTATAAGTGAATATTGTAGGATAATAGAACGATGCACTAGGGTTATAAGCGAAAGCCCGATTTTTTCTATGACAAATTTACATAGTAAACTACATTTAAAAGAGCCTCAGAGAGTATCTTATTATTCCTGGATGCAAAATTTGATGAGAAATTTAACTCCGACAAGGAACTCAGAACAGCAACTTCCTGAAATTTTCAAGAGAGTCATACTTCCTCGTGATGATAGGGCTGTAAATAGAATATCACAGAAAATTCCTAGAAATGAGTCTAGTAAATTATCAAAAGGATTTAGTATAAAGGAAGCTATGAGGAAGTCTAAATCACCTATTAGATCAATTACCCCAAAGCTTATAAATGCTAGAACCAATGATAATAATTTATTTAGTTTAAATTATCGATAATATTTGATTTAATATACTTCAATAAAATCATTTTAGACACCAGATATAAAATTTATACAATAATTCATAGTTTTCGATTCAACAATAGAGTTATTTTTGAGAAAAAAATGCTAATAAAATCAGTTCATTAAAATAAACAAATATACAATTACTTATAATATTTTTAAACCTTGCCCACCTCTTCAAGTATATATTTGCTTATCATATTTGAATTGGTTTATTATATTTTTAAAAAGTCCAGATGCGTTGATAATGTTAAGGTAAGATTTATCTCTTGCAAAATGAAAGCATCTTCTTATTTTACTAGTGTTTTTCGTTCCATAAATTATTTACTGTTTTTACGTTTTTCTTTCATTCTAGCATACCTCTCTAATCTCTGAAACTTCCTAATTTAATTCTTTTTCTCCTAATTTTCTTGATTGATAGTTTTTGGGCCTTATTACTTTGATTATTGAATCTTCCAGCAATCTTGCGCTTAAAAATTTGGTCAATGGACAGCAATCCCATAATCTTCTGTTCCTTACATTTAGGTTAAGAAAAGAAAAACCTTTTGTCCATACACTAGGAATTAAGCACCTAGCTGGACAGGGCACTCAAATTTTCACAAAGAGTTATTAAGCTCTCTAGGAAAATGCATAGTAAAATTCAAAATCAAGTTAAGTTCTACAAATTTCTAAAAAAAAAAAAGTTTTAAGTATTTCTATGGTTAATTATACTCAAAAAAATTATGAATTTTTGATATTGATATGCTTTGCTTGTCTATAAGGCTAAATTCATGCAAAAGCTTAGTTATTTTAGCGAAAATAGAATGCTTCGTAGATATCGCTGTATTAAAACTCAACTCATTTGCATTTTTATAATAAGCTACACAGCTATAAAGGGTACTGAAAATATTATTTATGCAACTGGGTTTCGATATTCTCATTAACTCAGTAGGATCAAAATTATTTTTACTCAAATCAGAATAAAACATGGCAAGTTCAGTAGGAAATGGACTGTTTTCGGTTAAAAACCAACCTAAAAAATACAATTTCACTCTGCATAGATTATTTAAGTTTTCAAAAATAGGCCTTTTGTAATAAACATCATTGTTTCTTAATGAATGAAAAAGGCACCAAGCTTCATCTTTATTTTTTCTTAATTTGATAAAGGATGCCAATTTTATAAGGTCTCTTTGTCCAGGAAGTGGTGGCCCTCCAACAAATACTCCTACTGCACAATCATTTACTATTACAGGAGACCCAGACATACCATTTATTGCAGAACAAGAAATTTCTAAAAGTTTTTTGTTTCTTAAGACTTTACCTTTTGATTCAACTAGAGCTTTGTCTTTATGGAAAACAGCGATAATTTTGTTTATAGCGTTTTGTTTATCATCTCCGAAATAAGGGTAAATTGAAATAGGATTTTCTACATTTATTGTTGGAAATCCAATGATGCTACATGGGCTATTTTTTTGGCAAATACTAAGGGGTATTACTTCAAAATAAAGATCTGCAATTTCCGATACCAATAGGCATATAGCAATATCGCCTGGAAGACAATAAGGGTTATTGTTTGAAGCATATAATTCTTCATTTGAATTAATGCAAAAACACTTTAAAGGTATGAGCTTCATAATACCCATTTGTTGCACTGAAAAGCCACAGTCTATTTCTTCAAGTTCTTCTAAAAATGTTAACGGCGAGTAACAAGTATGCGAAGCAGTAATAGCAACACCTAATCCGAAATAATTAGATGATTTAATTTGAAAAGGTCTGTCAAACTTCTCAATTACAAATGCTGTTCCACCTAGCTGATGATTTAAAATAAACTTTTTTTCTTGTTTCAATTCTACTGTTGGTTCTTCAAATAATATTCCGTTTGCCTCTTTTTGTCTTATTATCACGTAGCCTACACCCTTTCTGTTCATTTTATAAAGATTGGATACTCTAGTGAAGTAAGAAAAGTCCCCCATTTTTTAGATATTTTATGTATATATTAAATGGTATCTTAGTTTAAAGTTTAGGATATGATTATGCAGAAAAAAATTGCATTTTTCAAACACCTCAAGCTAAATAATAATTTTTTTAATAAAATGTTTTAAGTAAAAGCTATGATTTCACCTTACAATATTTTTATTCCAAGCTAGTTTTTTAATTTAATACTATTTTTTTTTAATAAAAGATAGCTAAATTAAGATTTATTTTGCAGTCACCCATACTTAAGTTTAATCAAATTTAAAATTCCTTTTCTTTAACTCAAATTACACTTTGGCTAAATAAATTCATATTCACAAAGATTATAAAATTATATAGTTTGATATAAGATAACATTTATATAATTTAATTGATTTATTTTTTAATGATATTTTTGATACAATTTTTTTGAGTAATAATCAGCCTAAGCCTAAAATGTATTAGCTTTTAAAATAATGTCATATTTACTCTTTTTATAATGAATTTTTTCCAAAAATATGGTGGTCCTGACTTCTGGAGCAAATTTCTAAACGTTTTTTACACAAGAATTACATCTTCAGAGCATCTGTCCAAGCATTTTATTGGTAAAGATATTGATTATATTAAAAGCATGCTAATCGGTCTTCTTGAAGTGACTTTGGTTACAGAAGGCCATTACCCTGAAGATTCACTCAGAGAAGGTCATAAAAGCATGGGAATCTCAATGGAAGATTTTGAAGTTTGGATTAGTATATATACAAGTACGCTAAGCGATTCGGGTGTTAGTGATGAAGATGCAAATATTATCATTTCTTTAATCCAGAGTTATAGACATTGCATAGTAACTAAACCTTAATAAAATTTAGTGTAAAATACTGAGCCAATTTTGAAAGTTTTTTGGTTTTACCTTATACGTCATTAAAAAATGTTCAATTTTATCCAAGATATTAAAATAATCCTTTGTATTGTAAACATGTATATAGTAAAGGTTTTACAGATAGGATTTTATAAGTTGAAGGGTTTTGGTTTTGCTTGATTATGGATTTTAGAAAAAAATAGTTTATGAAAGAGTTTAAAGTGAAAAATAGGATTTTATAAGATTATGATAGAGTGATAGGGAGGTTAAGGGAACACCTAATAGGTAGAAGTGCTAAAAATTGAGGACTTTAAAAGGATTAGTCATTATGAAAGAGACATATTTAAAGCATTATAACAAAGAAATACAGGGAAGATACTTATATTAAAAATAGATGTAAATTTTTATCATCACTTAAACAATCATAACCCACACATAATACATATTAAAAATCTCAATATACCTTCCTTTCTATTTAATTATCATCTCAACACCAAAAAATCCTCAATCCTACCCTAAAAAATAAAATTTCATCCTACAAAATCTTATAAAAACACATCAAATAAAAAAATCATCTCTTCATAAACCTTAACGTTTAAAATAATATTTTACTTAGAATTTCTCGGTGAGAAGTAGTGCTGAAAAGTATTACTTGGAGAATAATCTGGCAAGATATACTTATAATTAGTTGATGCATCAGTTTTTATACTATCATTCCTGCAAAGTTCAATAGATGAATTTCTAGACCCTAATTCAGGTACTGTATCATAATCATCAGGTATAAGCCCAAAGCTCATATTTGCTGTAAGCATCGGGGTGATATCATCAATTCCTTTAAACATGCTCATATTAAGTGGATTTGGCCTATGAATTTTCTCTAGCCTTGGAGGTATTTTCACAGGTGCTAATGGTTCAGTTTTTATCAGAGCCTCTTTACTATCTTTTTTAACTATTTTTTCTTTAATTTTAGGTTTTTCTATAACAACTGGGCTAATATTTTTAGCTTCTGGCTTGGGTTTTTCAATTTCAGGATTTTCATGTTCTGGAAAACACATTAAAATTTTCCTTGTGTGAGGATTTCTTAATAAAGAGCTTATTGTCCCTTTTAATTGCTTGCTAGGAACTTTTTTTTTGTTGAATTTTCTTAAGTTTCTTCTGATTGCACTGTAAAAGCAATTCTTGATAAAATTATCATTCCTTCCAGGAAAGTGAGAGGCAATTTCAGACCACCTGTTTCCGAATTGTTTTTGTAAGTTGAAAACTTTGATTTCATCTGCAAGTGTAAAACTTTCTTTGTTGAGGTCTGGATTTAGATGGTTGTGCCATCGTTCACGACATTGCTTACCAGTTTTTTCAGAGTTTATGAATTGGTCGTTAATTAGATTGGCAATTTTACACCACTTTTTTTCTCCATTTGAATTCACGAGTTCGATTAGAGCTTGGTCTTCCTATCTAGGGAATACTGATGGAGTCCATGAAAATTTGCTTGAAGCCATATTTTACAATGTTATGGGATTATAAGACTTTCTATTAGGATTTTTAATTTGATAATGCTTGATTGATGATGAATATAAAGAGTTTTATGTATGGATTAAAAGTTTAAGTTTTCGGTGTAGAAACAATGTGATAAGAATATGTGGATTTTAGAAAAAGATTTAGTTTTTGGAGAGATTTTTTAGGTTTAGTTTTAGGTTTTGGATAATTTTATTAGTTGATATTGAAGATTTAGATTGATTATTTAGGTTTTAAAAGTTTGATTTAGGAGATTTTGGTATTGGGTAAGCATTTTTTAGTTTTTAGTTTTTTAGTTTGGTTTAGGAGAGAAATTAAATGTAGATTAAAGACTTATGATAATTCATAATGGAATATGCTTTATATTTTTTAAAGTTTCGGGTATATTTGTTGAGTATTTGAGGTAAGGCTATAAGAAGGATTAGGTTTAGTTAGGAAGTTTGTTGAATATTGTGATAAGATTTTGAAGTTTTAGGACTTTTATATATATTTTACTCTTGTAAGTTGCTAGTGGTTTTTATTATTCGTGGTTTTTATTATTCATAGTTTTTTATTGGATCTACTTTATTATTTCAACAAGAGGACTGAATTTTTATTTACTATTATTTATTATTGGTTTATTGATATTTATGATTAAAGTATGATTAAATTTTCAAATAATTGAAAGTTGTTAAGAATATATAACAAGAATTTAAACATATTAGTTGTATATATTGTAGATTTAAAATCAACTAAAAATATATAAAGAGTTAACTTTTAATTATATAGGCCTCTCTCTGTCTAGAATTTAGCAAAATCCTGGGGCAGATCCTATAAATTTCCCAATACTTTTTTAAATGCTGAAATATCTTTGTAAATGGCTACGAAATTTCACGATATGCATTTTTTTTGGTTGTGCGTAATACTAATTATTAACTTAGACTACAGTACACATGTTGCAGAAAATTTATTAAAATTAAATTCAATAATTATGACAAAATCTCTGCTAAAACAAACAGTACAGCTTTTTTTTTTGATCATGATAGTCTTATTACTTTGAAAATTAATCCTTATCCATATTATAAAAAATACCTAAAAACAAAAATTTATATTTTAAAAAGTATCAATATATTTTCATAAAAAATTCCTCAATTTAAAAATTAAAAAGTATCAATATATTTTCATAAAAAATTCCTCAATTTAACAATTATAAGGCAAAAAGTCAATCATAATAATAATTATAAACTACTAAGTTATTTGAAAGATGTTCAGTTTATTTGAGCTTGTGCACTTTTCCTATACTTCATGGTCAAGCGTTTGCGTGATTCTTCAAAAGCTCTAATTTTATCCCTAGGTGACGGAAGTAATAACGAAATCAAAGGTGAACGTGAAGTAATCGCTTTATATGGGCTTATTTTCACATATGCTGGCCTGATAATACTATCAATACTTGCAGCTTTTCCTTGTTCTTTATAGTAGCAACTACGAAGCATTATATTTTTTATCACAGTATCAGGGTCACGTCGCGAATAAGGTTTTTTCAGCTGAGGAAACTTTTTGAATTTTTCGTCCTCAGCGATTTTTCGCTGAGCCATATTAAAAGCTGTGCTTCTGAAAAGTCTATTTAACTCCTCATCTAAAACAACTAATTGTTCTTTTTTAAACGCTGGTTGCATCACTTTCATTAGAAAGTAAATCACTGTTTCGAAAAAACTTTGATCATCTAGTTTATTGACTAAGAATCGCTGTTTTAAAAGAAGTTCTCCGTATTTTAGTGCTGCAACTTTTCCTAGCTCGGGTAGTTGTTGAGATTGAGATTCTGAGAACTTTTTAGCTTCTCTAAGTTTACCTTCCTCTTTAAGCTGATTTAGTTTTAGATTTATCCCTGCTAGGCATTTGCAGTATTCATATACAGCCAAAATTAGTTCATACATTTCGGGCTTGTTATAAAATTCAAGAAAGCTATATGGGATAATTAAATCAGGGTTTTCTTCTTTGTTTTTAAGCATTTCTTGTATTGTTTCTTCTATAGAAACGTGAATAGAAAATTCTTTATCTGTCAAAGAATCGGCTTGTTTGCTGCCCTTTTTCAACATTTTATTATAAATTGATATTGATTTATCAAAAATAGTTCCTAATAGTTATTTATAAGTTGTTGCGGATAAGGTTATTTTTTATCATATATAAACTTTTAAGATATATGCTTAGACTAAGGCTTTAGACCTTATTTTTAGATAAATTTTATCAACTGAATTTCAAAAAAATCAATTTTAATGGCTACAATCTTTAAGTGCTCTGCATTCAGCCTGTTATGATAGATACCCTTTTAGCTTAGTATATTGAAAAAAATTAGCAATGATCCTATTGAAAAAGTGTATGCCTTTAAAGATATAAACTTACTTAGCAGAAAAGTTTATTCAAGTGATCACTGGAAATATGTTGTGATTTATATTTTTATGAATCTTTCTAGTTATATTTGCTCCATTTATAAGTTTAAAATTAAGCGAGAATTATAAGCATTAAACTTGTATTTTTTACTAAAATAATAGGCCTAATTATGAAAATTAGGGGATTCTTTAGTCTAAGTATGAAAATCAAATTCTAACAGGTTTTCTTCGTATAAATAATGAATGTGATCAATAAAACCTAAAAATTTGAAGATTATATTTTCTGTGTTTAATTTTTATATTTTGTCCTTCCAAAATTAAAACATCAATGGATCATTTATAAAAAATTGTAAAATTGTAAGCTATATATCAAAAAAAATAGACAGTGCCGTTAAAATTCTTTAATATATTAAAATTGCATTTATTAATAGATGATAAGTTCTAAAGCTAACTAACTTAAAATTATGTTAATTAATAATAGTATATTTTTTGACTGAAGTAATATTTCTATAAGCTTAGTAACTTCCTATTTAACCATATTTGAATTTTATCATGCTGAAATTAAATTATTTTAATAAACTAACATATTGAGTATATTTTATTTATATGAAACATGTTGAAATGAAAACCTATAATAATTTTGTGTCAAGATTGAGGAATTTACAAAGAGATTCAGACTGTTCAACATATCAAAATCAAGATAGAACTCTGAAAAGCAAGTTTACAGGCCTAAAATAAGAAGTTTTTAAATTTTCTGGCAATCTTCCTAATCTAGCCAATAACTTAGCATTTTTGTATTCATTCATGATTTCTATTTCAATCATAGATTTTCTAAATTCATTAAAAAAATTGTATATTACCTCCTATAATTTACACAATAAATCATATATTAAAATTTTATATCTACATATACTTTATTCTTCAGTATTCTTTACAAAATATTTTAAAACTTGGTTGCATTGCAGATCTTCGCACAATAAAATGATTATCCCAAAAAGCCAAAAGTAATTTAATTAATTATTTTAAAAATAACCCAAACATTAATATGCATCATCATAACTTCCCATTCATTTTAATTCCATTGATACTAAGAAAATACTTACAACCAAAAAAATAAAAATAAAATTCATGAAACCTAAAATTTCTATACAAATTTTAAAATATAAACTCTTTAGCCTATGTAAATATGGAAAACCCTAATTTCACTAAAAGTGCTCTAGAGAATCCTAGCAAACCCATACAAGAAAGCATAAACACAAGTGAAAAAGAAAAATCATTAGTCGCTTCTATCGATAATCTTTCATCATACAAAATTTTATTTGAACAAAAAGTTACTAACCTCAGATTGTCTCTTGGATCCTTCGACATAAGCTATAAATCTCAAGCATTAGAAAACCAAAGTCTCCAAAACGAAACCTTACTTTTATCTTCAAAACTAGAATCCCTTAATGATACTTTGAAATCTAGTCAACTGAATACCTTGAAACTTGAAAACGAGCTAAAAAGCAAACAAATAAACAGTCAATCATATGAACAATTACTTAGAAGAATAGAAGATGATCCTGAAGATATAAAAATCATAAGGCAAAATCTTATAGAAATAAACAATCTTATGAACTTAGAAAAGGTAAAATCAGAAGAAACATTAGAAGCACTAATAAAAGAATTTGAAGGGAAGATTAAACATAAAAGAAATGAAGCGAAACTAGCAAGATTTTTAAGTAAACTTAGAGTGAGAAATATTGCTGTTAATGCTCGTGCTGGGTCACTTATGAGGCAACAAAAACTACAAGCTGATATGAATTCAATAGCTGAATATGAGGATAAATATAGGAAATTTATTAGAGAATCTTCAGAAAAATATATGAAAGCACAGATTAAAGCTAGGGAAAAGATTTTTGTGAAAAGAGAGGAAGGGTCAAGAAAAAGAGAATATGTTAATATGATTTTGATTTGTATTATTGGATATTTAGTAGGGGTTATTTTGCAGGGGTTGATAAATAGGCAGACTGTTGTGCGGTGATAAGTATAAGATTAAATGGAAATTTGATGAGGATTTTAGTAGGGTGATAGTATCTGGCTAAGAGTTTTGATTCGGTGGTTCGGTAATGGACAGGCTTTTATTGGGGATAATTGGATTGGATGGTTTTTGGTTTGGCTTTAAAATTTTGTTATATGCTAATTTATAGTTTTTTGGGTGATTTGATAGGTATATTAGAAGAAAATGCAAATTTATGATATAGGATTATTATAATATTAGCATTTAAAAAGTGGTTTATTAAATAAAAGCAAAACTTTTATATGTAAAATCATTTAATATGATCATTAATCAAATTTTATTTAGCTGTATGATGTAATTAATAGCTTACAAATATAGCTTGATTTATGAATATATTGATATATAATTAAACTATTATACTATAATAATTCCTCATATATATTCAAATAAAGTTATACATAGTCAATTATAGTCAGATATACTAAATATCTTTAAAATAAAGCTGAATTTATAAAATATATGAAAATAATTTCAAAACATAAACCAAACAACTTCAAATACAATTAAAAACAATATATATAAATTTAAAAACTACTAAGTTACCACTAATAATAAGATATTTTCCCTTCAAAATTACATAACCTAATTTTTTGCTGAATTAGTTTTAGCCTCCTATCTAGAATAAAATATGCTAACTTAATTATTCTAATTCTAGAAATGTCTAAGGCAAGGATTCCAATTGTCGGCATCAGTCATAGAGTAGTTCTTCCAAGTTCTACTCACAGAATAACAATCCCAAATTTCCCTGAATGTAATTTTTACATAGTCTCACGTGGTAGAAAGCTTTCAATGTTTGGTGTAGTTACTTATAAAGATCCTGATAAGAGAATCATGTACTCATATGGTACTTTAGTAGGAGTGATTTCTGAAGCTCCAGTTATTGCAAAGTCCGAAAGCATTTTTTCAGGTTTTTTTGATGGGAACTTTAGAAGTTTTTCAAGAAGTGATTGGCAATTGATAATATTTGGAGTTGAGAGATTCAAGATTTTAAGCATATCAGAAGATAATGGAGTACATTATGCAAGCATAACTATTGAAAAAGATATTGATAGCAGCATAAATGATGCCTTATTGAAAGAACTTAGGGATAGAGGAAAGCTGTATTTAAGAGGGATGAATCTTCAGGAGCATAACATTATTGAGTAAATGATATTAAGGAAAGAAAATATGATTGAAAAAGAAACTGACCCATGCAACCTAGGATTTTACATTGCATCTTACATGGACTTGAGTGTACAAGAAAAACAAGGACTACTCGAGAATTTTAACCTCAGCGACAGGACCAAATCTATAATCACAATGGCTAAATCCTTACTTTCTGAAGATAAACTAAGCAAAGAAGTTAGTCAAAAAATGCGCAACGATATCCAAAAACGACTCACCAACAAAAACGTAAACATAATGCCAAAAACTTCCTCTCAAAACGAAATTTCCAAACTAGAAACTGCCTTATCCAAACTTCCACTACAAGAAGAAACCAAAGTATACCTTTCAGATGAGCTCTCAAGATTAAAATCCATGCCTAGAAGCCATCCAGAATACAATATGCTTAGAAATTATATTGATACAGCTTTAGCTCTACCATGGGGTAAAAGTACAAAAGACAGTTATGATCTAGATAAAGCACAAATTCAATTAGATAATGATCATTATGGTTTAGAAAAAATCAAAAAAAGAATTATCGAATACATAGCTGTTCGTGGGCTTAAAAATGATATGAAAGGGTCAATATTATGCTTTACAGGGCCACCAGGTGTAGGAAAAACATCTTTAGGTAAGTCTATAGCTTCAGCAATAGGTAGAAAGTTTTATAGGATTTCCTTAGGTGGAGTAAGAGATGAAGCTGAAATCAGAGGTCATCGAAGGACTTATATTGGATCAATGCCAGGGGTATTTATAAATGTAATTTTTTATTTAGGCTATAAAAAGGTGTGGGAGTAACAATCCAGTGATTTTATTAGATGAAATCGATAAAGTTGGAGCTAGTGCTCGAGGAGACCCAGCATCAGCCTTACTTGAAGTTCTTGACCCAGCACAAAACCATAGTTTTATTGACCATTATTTAAGTGTTCCTTTTGATTTATCTAAAGTTCTTTTTATAGCTACAGCTAATAGACCTGAGATTATCCCAGCTCCACTATTAGATAGAATGGAACAAATAGAAATCACAGGGTATAGTACACATGAAAAAATCCATATTGCAAAACAATTCTTGATACCTAAACAAATTGAAGAAAATGGTATAAAACCTGAACATATTGAAATTTCTCAAGACTCAATTAATAAAGTTATATTAAGTTATACAAGAGAATCAGGGGTAAGACAACTTGAAAGGAATTTAGGGGCAATTTGTAGATGGACAGCAGTTAAGTATAGTAAAGAAATGCCGAAAATACTCAATGAAATTATAACTGAACTTGAGCCTGAGAAAGCTAATGAGAAACCTAAAGAGAAAAAAAACGAAGAGTTAGAAACTTCGAAAGTGCAAGAAAAGGTAAAAGAAGGGATAAAAGATAAAGTGTTTAAGAGCATTATAAATGAAGATTTGATTGAAGAAATATTAGGAATCCCGATATTTGAAAATGACTTAGCAGAAAGAGTAGCGAATCCTGGAGTTGCTATTGGTATGGCATGGACAGCTTATGGGGGGAAAATTATGATTGTTGAAAGTTCAAAATCCCCTGGTCATGGGAATCTTCGTATAACAGGTCAATTAGGTGATGTTATGAAAGAATCAGTTTTAACAGCAATTAGTTGGATTAAAGGGAACTTAGGGACTTTATTACCTAAACCTTTAGATTCAAATAAATCTTGTGAAGGATTTGAAGGTGTTGATCTTCATATACATTTCCCAGCTGCAGCAGTTCCTAAAGATGGTCCTTCAGCTGGTATTACAATAACAACTGCTCTTGTAAGCCTTTTATCTGGAATTAAAGTTAGAAATGATACAGCGATGACAGGAGAAATTTCACTTATTGGTAATGTCTTACCTATTGGAGGGTTTAAAGAAAAAGTTCTTGGAGCACATAGGGTTGGGATAAAAAGAATTATTTTACCTTATATGAATAGAAAAGATCTTAAAGATATACCTGATTATATAGCTAAAGAGATACTTTTCATAACTGTTAGGAAAATCTCTGAGGTCCTTCATCACTCGCTTGAATCAAACTCTTTTACAAGCTTGAAGCCTAAGATTTAATATTTGATTAGTAGTCATTTTATAGGGTTTTTAAATGGGTTTGATATTTTTTTTCCTGTAGTTTTTAACAGTTAATTGTGTGGTTTTTTTAAGGAAAATTTAGATTGATTATTATTTGTATTTTAGGGTTTATTATTAACATTTGAGGATTGTGGATTTTACTGAGAGACTTGGATTTTTGGCCTCAGAGAGTATCTTATGGGTTTATATATAAAATAATGGTTTTTAAAGTAAAATTCAAAATAAAGTTAAGTTCTACAGATTTCTAAAAAAAAGTTTTAAGCATTTCTATGGTTAATTATACTTAAAAAAATTATAAATTTCTGGCATTGATATGCTTTGCTTGTCTACAAGGCTAAACTCATGCAAAAGCTTAGTTATTTCAGCGAAAATAGAATGCTTTGTAGATATCGCCGTATTAAAACTCAGCTCATTTACATTTTTATAATAAGCTACACAGCTATAAAGGGTAATGAAAATATTATTTATGCAACTGGGTTTCGATATTCTCATTAACTCAGTAGGATCAAAATTATTTTTACTCAAATCAGAATAAAACATGGCAAGTTCAGTAGGAAATGGACTGTTTTCGGTTAAAAACCAACCTAAAAAATACAATTTCACTCTGCATAGATT
>MPUH01000542.1:0-46928 GCA_001970955.1 Stentor coeruleus
GGGCTGGACAATAGTCAAGCGATAATTCCAAAGCAATAATAATTTATCACACTTATAAAATTCAAAAAATGAGCAGCACTGCAAGTGAAACAAAATTTTTATATAATGACTAACATATTGTTAATTCAGAGTGACGAGATTACTTTAGAATTCTAGAATTCTAAACTTAATGTATATATGAGTTTTTCTGCATAATTAAAGTTAAATAATAAATCCCAAAAGAAATTAGTTAATTCATAAATCTACTTGAATTTTCCTTGTCCCCAACTAATATTAGAATATTGGGATTCAAAAGAATTAACGTTTTGATATGGATTTCGCATAACATATACTCCAGAAGATTTTTTTTTATCACTTTCTTGGGCTTTATCTGATATTGAATTAATTTCAGCTGTAAATAAATCTGTTTTGTGAGAATTATTTAATTCTGGTCCTCTAATTTTCATTTCTTCCTCTTGAATTAAAATATCTTGAAACTTTTCTTCATCAGCAATCATTTCAACTTTTACAGGAATTTCTTTTGAATCTTTCTGCTGTTTTGGAAAATATTTCATATTTTCTAATAAGCATTCAAAAACACAGCCATCAACAATTAATTCAAAGAAATTTTCCCTTCTTTCAGTGACTTCCACTTTGTGACCTCCAATCGATAAAATATAATTAGCAAGTGTGTTTCGTATTTTATCCACATATGCATACACTGTCCCGTTTATCGAAATCTTTCTTTTTCCCGACAAGCGACTTATATAAAGATCTAATTGAAATTTTTTGTTTTCTAGCTCGAATTCCCAGTTATAACGTATTTTTGTACTTTTGATATGCCTACCAACATGAGAAACTGAAGCCATTCGAGGTATGAAATTTCCATTCATCAGATAAATTATTTATTAGATAATCCAAAGGTGTTTTTAATAGTGTATTTCGTATTTATTTTTTCTTTTGATAATATAGTGAGCAAGCAAAAATCAAAGCCTTTAATAAATATAAGCCTAACATTCAAAAATAATTGATTCTAAGTTAAAACTATCAAAAAAAATTTCATCTCATTAAGATATTCTCAAGAAGCTAAAATTATTTTAACTTCTGTATTTGAATTTTCAAAATTATAAATTTTATACTTTTCTGCATGCTATAAAATCTTTGATTCTGTTTTTTGCAAAAATAGACCAAAATACTTTCGTTATGAGTTTCATCATCATTTGCATCAACAAACTCTTTGAATGATTCTTCTAAGTCTGATTCAGTAGAGTCAGAATAAGTTCGCCAAATTTAACTAGAAATAGTACTTTGGCTAGACTTTTTTTGAATTGCATTTGAAAACTTTGATAAGCATTCTTAATGTTTTCCTAGAATAACCCCAAAAAATAATAACTTATCTATAAAAATGCCTTTTTATTTAGCATGGATTAATCTATTTCAACAATTATGCATTTTATATAATCTAATTATTGTTTTTAATTTAATAAAATAAACTTGCAAAGTATCTAGGTTATTAATGTTTCTACTAACCGTAGATATTATTAAATGTACTGATAATAAAATTTTGTAATTGGGACTCTATTGCTACTCATATAACAAGCATAAGATAATCAAAATTACATAAAATAGAATTTAAATTAAAATAATAGAAAATAAAAAAATAATATCTTGTAGCAGGATATAAATTGTATTCAATAGAAAAATTTATTTCATGTATAATAACTGAATTTAACTTAAAAATATATTGTATGTACACCAAAGCCTATCTAAGCTGAGCAGAGTTTATTTTAAAGATTGTTATAAACTTAGATTGATACTCTAACTGCAAGGGTGCTCAACTTTATAGGTTTTTTTATACTATCATTAAGATTTAAACTTATTTTTGTAATTTCTACTGTTTTTTCATTTAATTTTTGTAAGTTTTCAATTAAAATAGTTAGTTAATTATAAATACATCCAAATGAATATACTTGAAAAATTATTAGGAGAGTATAGTCAAAAAATGCAATCAAAAAATATATAACTATTACAATTAAAAATATGACATTATTTTTAAGTTTTATTCACCACTCGAAGTTTTTATTTGAGCTTTAATAATTTTTAATAGTATTTTAATTTTAATAATAGTATTGAAGCTAAATATAATCCTCAGTGATCTTCAATTAATTAACAATCAACTATGAGTTATTTTTTTGCAAACAAATTAATTTGTTTAATAAATAAATTTATTTATGAGTTATTTTTGGAATAGCATCATTTATTATAATAAAGAATACTGTAAAGGAGATTTTAAGAAAATTTAAAAGGAATTTTGCTAAACAAACTAACACTTTATGGAGGCAGCATCATGAATTATTTTGGTAAACTGATAATGTAATAAAGAATTTATATTTCAACCAACAATTCATTAATTATACTATTTTATATTATGGTATTTATATTATAATAAAATGTCTTTGATAATGCTGAACAGTAAATTCAACTTATTGTACAAGAAATTTTTATAATATTTTCTGCAGTTATAAAGCTTATTGCAACTGATTTTTTACATATTACAAAGTCTAATTATTTAATTCTCCCATTCTATAGGCAGAAATTACTTTTTTATAAGCAAAATTCGTGAAATATTTTATATTCATTTCACTTTAGTAGAAAGATTTTAAACTCAGGTTTGCAAGACAAGCGTTTTATTTCTGATCATAGTTGCACTCTAGCATTTGAATAAAGTGAAAGCTCTATAATTTCAAGTTTTTTAGCATATAAATCCTAATGATAAATTTAATTATTTTTTTATATTTGATTTTGCTTGAGATTGATTTTTGCTTACAATAGTTGAGTTTGGATTTTCTAATTTGCACTTTTCAATGTGTAAATTATCCCATTCAGGTTTCATTTCATGAACTTCTTCAATATCTACATCAAGTAAATGCAACCAAGAATTTTTCAGAACTTTTAAATCGCTATAATTAATTTGGCTTTGAATAAATTTTTCATATGTAAATATTTCCTTAAGAAATGCTTGAGAGAATATGCTACTTTTTTTCTTTTCATCTACAACATGCAAACTCAAGCTATCTTTTGAAGCTTGTCTTTGAAAAATCTTCTCTTCAATTGTTCCATAAATAAATAGCCTATAAACATGCACTTCTCGCTTTTGGCCTTCTCTCCATATACGTGCCATTACTTGTTGATCATTTTTAGGATTCCAATCTGGATCAAATAAAATCATCCTTGAAGCACCAATAATATTGAGTCCACATCCCCCAGCCTTGCTACTTAGAAGAAGAATATTATAGCGTTGGCTTTCATTAAAATCCTGAATTATTCGCATTCTTTCTTTTTGTAATGTCTTTCCATCAAGGCGAAGAAAATCTAGTTTATGCTCTCTTAATATAGGCCCAATTAAGTTGAGTTAATAAAATTTGATACAATTACTAGTTTCTCTTTATTAATTTGGCACACGTGTGCCAGAATTAAGTTGAGTACCATAATAAAATTTGATACAATTACTAGTTTCTCTTTATTAATTTGGCACACGTGTGCTAGATTTATTGTAAATTGAACCTTCAATGAGTATAAAGAACGATCTAAATTATCCGCATAATTTAAAGGGAAATGAGATATAGCAGTAGTCCAGATTTCATGAAGATCTTTATTTTGTGGTTTTCGAAAGTACACGAAATCTGGATGATTAGTAATTTTTCTTAGCATATCAATTAGCAAAAGAGCTAATTGACTGAATCCTTTTTCATAAGATATTTTAGCTATGTTAGAGTTTAGAAAAGATAAATATAGTTTTTCTTGAAGTTTTGAAATATGCAAGAAAACTATATACTCATGCTTTTGCGGTAATATTTTTTGTAGTATATCGCCAGTTCTTCTTAACATAAAAGATTTTGTAAGTTTCCATAATTCTTCTGATTGATCATGAGCAAGTTTTTTAGCATCTTCTGTAGCATCAGGCTCTTGTGCATCCTGTATAGGTATTCCATATTTTATTTTAAAGGACCTCCATGATCCAAGTATGTTTTCATTAACAAGATTGCAGCAAGTATAAAATTCACGAATAGTATTTTGTAGTGGAGTTCCAGTCATGATAATTCTATGTTTGCATCTCAAGCTATTAATTGCTTGATAATTTTTTGTCATATAGTTTTTTATTTTGTGTCCTTCATCACAGATTACAAGATCACATGCCTTATTTAGATACTTTGCATATGATGTAAAAGTTTCATAGCTAACAAGAAGTATAGGTATAAGACTTTTACAGAACAGATTTATAATTTGTTTTTTTTCTGCTTTTACACCTAATAGTTTTAAGTAGGAAAGACGACCATGAAACCATTTATGTATTTCAATTTCCCAATAGCCTACTAATGTAGCAGGGCATATTACAATGCATTTTTTAAATTCTTTACTTATTTCAGTTCCTGGCCTTGTAAGTGCTGAAATTAGTGATAATGCTGTCAAAGTTTTACCTAAACCCATGCAATCAGCCAAAATTCCGCCATAGTAATTATGGACTCCAGCTCCAGTAATGCATTTGAACAAGAACTTAATTCCTTCATTCTGATGCTCTTTCAAATATTTTTTTACAAAAGGATCAACAAAGGCTTTTTTGTTCTCATCAAGAATAAATGCTTCATCAGGAATTAAAACATTTTCAGGTTTTTTTAATAGGCCTAATGTATTTTTATAGGTGCCTGGGTATAGTGTTTGCTGCACAGGAGACTCATTTGATGAAGTTTTTAAAAAATTTGAGGATGAAATTTTGATTCTTGAAATAATCTTAACTTTATGATCAGCTATTTCCAAGATATCATCTTTATGAAGAATATCTTTATTAGTACTTATAGTATTTTCAAGTATTTCCTCATGATTTTCATTAAAAAGATATAGATTTCCTGATTCGATTATTAGTTTTCCATCCTGCACTGGCTTGCTGCTTAGCAAGCGAACTGAATAAACTTTTTTTTTCTCTGATCTGGAATCTGCTGACTTAGAAGCACGAACTTTAGAAGTAGTTTCAGATCTTGTAAATAAATGTGAAGAGTTCCCGCCAAGAAGTTTTAAATCGTCCATGATTATATTTGTAATGGGTACTTAGTAGATTAACAATATTTGCAAAAATAATAAGGCTGATTGATAAAGCTATTTAAGCGTTTTTAATTAAATGCTTGCATTTTTAGCTCTTATTATTGTTTTGGGTTGATAGCTTAAGTACTATGAGCTTATCTAAATTGCAAACGCAAAAAGTTTAAGCTAATATATTTTTGAAAATATAAAACTATTTAATATGAATCGCTCTAAATCTCGATGAATGATCTTGAAAATACTAGTCCCTTAATCTATGAAGGTGNTTTGGGTTGATAGCTTAAGTACTATGAGCTTATCTAAATTGCAAACGCAAAAAGTTTAAGCTAAATATATTTTTGAAAATATAAAACTATTTAATATGAATCGCTCTAAATCTCGATGAATGATCTTGAAAATACTAGTCCCTGAATCTATGAAGGTATTCATGTCTCATTCCCTAGAAAAACCTCATAAATTAAAGTTTATGACAGAATGTCACTTCAAGTGACTATAGAAAATTATATTGAAATGCCTACATCAAATGTTTTTGAAGAGCTTAAATCGTCTCTCCATAGTAAAGCTTTACAAAGTGATTTTAGAATTATTAGAGACCTTGAACGACCAATAACTACAAAAAATGCTATGAGTTTTGCCAATATTTATATAAATAAAGGCATTAGGAAAACCTAATAAAACCAACTCCAGACATTCTGAATGGCCTTGCTATAGTCTCTAGTTCTTCAGTATTAAATTGCGTAACGATAAGCATCTGTCAATGTTTTCGCCAAGAAAAAAATAATGTAATAAATATTTTGTGTAATAGAAGAAATTGATTATGGATGATTAGACTAAGTATTAAAGATTTAGGGCTTTTTAAATATTTCCCAGGTGATATTGTGAGAGTCTTTGAATATTAATATCTCATTTTTTCCATCAACATAATCCAAGAGATCTTGAATCTCTCTGATATTACTACTTTGAGGATTACTTGTATCTTTTTCTGTGACTAATTGGAACTTTATCTCTCTTAAACTCTTTAATTTTGCTTCTTGTTCCTTAATCTTTTCATTTAAGTAGGAATTGCTTTGCTTAAGCTCCTGTAAACCTTTTTCAGACTCTTCATTCTCTTTCAAAAACTGTTCAAATATGATTTTATTTTTCCCAATTCCTTCCTTTAAGTCTTGTATCTTAGCTTTCATTCCATTGTTCTCATTAGTTTGTGCATGCAAACTAGCTACAAGGGCATCCAATTCATTGGCTGAAGAATTTGACTGTTTCCTCCTATGAAAAAATCCACTCATAGTTACAAATATATTCTTAATAAAAAGAAGTTCATAAGATATGGAATCGTCAAAGGTATTAAAAATTTAGATTACAGTGATTATGAATGGAAACATAAGCAAAACTTGTGAAGTAATAGTGCATAAGAGAAAAGGCCTGAATGAGTTACTAAGTGAATGCAAAGAAAAGCTAAGAATTCCTCATCATGTTAAGTGCATTATGTACGACTCAACAGGTGGAGAATTATCTGATGATGATATGGAATATATGAACCCAGAAGAGCCTATCTTTATATCACAAGGTGAAGAATTTGAGAAGAGTTCAAGTATGGCTATTTATAAACAGATTTCAGCTTTAGGTGAAGGAGGATTTGGTTCAGTGCATCTATATGAGCATAAACTTACTGGTAATCAAGTAGCTATAAAATTTGTGAATACAGAAACAATTATGACACCTGAAGATGTAAATCGTGTGTATTCAGAAATAGGTGTACTTCGAGGACTAAAACACCCAAACATTGTTTTTTTGATAGACGCTTTTGATAGTGATGGTAAAATTTGTTTTGTCATGGAATATTGTAGTGGGGGAGAATTAAAAGACTATATTGAGTCTCATTTTCCTTTAAGAGAAGATGAGGTTTATAACCTTGCTTGCCAGATAGCTGAGGCTATAAGATATTGTCATAATTCTAAAGTTATCCACAGAGATCTAAAGTTGGAAAATATTCTATTTTCAAATTCTTCCAGAACTCAAATTAAAATTGTTGATTTTGGAATTGCTGGAATGTTTGCAGTTGGGGCTACAGGTGAAAGGAGCGATGCAGGGTCTTTACTGTACATTGCCCCTGAAGTTCTCTCAGGAGCTGATAATAGAGCCAATCCAGCTTTAGATGTTTGGAGTATGGGGTGCATTTTCTATGCTTTACTTATGAAAAATCTTCCTTTTAATGGTGAGTATCAAGATGAAGTTATTCCTAAAATATTAAAAGCTGAATATCCGCAATTAAACCCTTCAATATCGAAACCATGGCATAAACTAATAAAAGGTATGCTAAGAGTCAATCCACAAAAAAGATGGAACCTTATGAGAATAACTGAACACCTTTACAAATATAAATATGATGGTGATGCTAGTTTGAGTTCTGATTCAGAAGTTATCATTGAAGAAACAAAAGTAAATACTAAGAAAAAAGTAGGCACAGTAGGATTTAGCTCTATGAATAAGGCTGGTAAGCAATCAATTAAGGCAGAGTAATATGTATATAGGCCAAAAAATATTAAAGTTCCTGCAAAAATAGGTAAGGTTGCTGCTGCAAGCAAATATCCAGAGAGAAAAAGTCTTAATGATAAAAAAATCGTTAAATCATCAGTTGGGCCCGAGAAAAAATAGTTAATATTTTAGAATTTGTAAAGAATTAATGGTACTCAAAGAGTCAATTTTATAAAATTCCACTTCTTTAGGTTAATCTATTTAGAAAAATTGTAATTAAATAATTTCAATCTTCTATTTGCAGCTAATTATTCTTACAAGCATGATTAAACAATGTTGAAAAATATAGTTCACTATCTTTAGGATATTTTTATATATTTATAAAGTATATATAATCCTTCAAGCACAGAATTAAGTTCAGCATTACAAGCAACTAATTTCTAGGTGAGTTTTTGTTTGTCTATGGACTTATCTAAAAAAATTCTAATTTACAATATGATAGTTATTTATAAGAAAAGCTATGCATTGATTTATTTGTTTCCATAATTTAAGCCTTTGCAAACTGAATCTTTTGGCTCTATTATATTCAAATCGCTTCATAAGATTTAACTTTATGCTTTGCAGGCTCATAAATTTATCAACAAAATCATCAAGCTAAAAAGGTTTGAAGTTGTCTTCACCTAAAATTTTAGCTTAAAGAAACTTGTTAATTTAAAGCAAACAAAAGCACCTATTTAAGTAAAGCAAGCACTAGAAAAAACAAATTTATATTTTATATAGTAACTCGATGCTAGTCCCAAGCCAATTTTCCATATTTAATTACCATTAAAATGGAAACACTGAAGTCAAAAAAAAATTAAATCGTATTTTCCTTTCAAAGCCTTGCTAGATGAAGAATATAGTATTTTTTACTCTCCCAATCGACATAGTCACCAATAATTAAATTTGATTTTTTTATTCAGAAATTCACGGTATTCCACTTTGATGACTTCAATAGGTGATTAGTTTAGTTGATTAATGAATTGTATTCGTTTAGATTTTGAATTTTTCTTTTCTTTATCTTAATAAATCTAACCATTAATAAAAATTTAAATGGGCTGTGGAATCGCACAAACAAGATCAAAGAAACTTAGCAGGTTCAGCAAGAGAAGTACTGAATTATCATTGTGCCCTGAAATCTTTTTCAGTGTTGAGAGTACAAGGACATTCAAAGAATATGTGACTTTGAAGACATTGGGTGCTGGAGCATTTTCTGAGGTAATGCTTGCTATTCATTTACCTACACAACAAAGGAGAGCATTAAAAATCATCAAAAAGCTTCATCTTAACACACAGCAACTCAGTAAAGATTATAAGGTTACTGAAATGGAGATTTTAAGGAAGATGGACCATCCAAATATCATTAAAGCTTTTGAAGTCTTTGAAGATGCTGATAGTTTTTTCCTTCCACTTGAATACGCTGAAGGAGGAAATCTGATTAAAAAACTAGGAACAAATCAGAAAATGGATGAAAATACATTAGCTCAAATAATGTATCAATTGCTTTCCGGTGTGGCTTATTGTCATAGTAAAAATATTATACACAGAGATTTGAAGCCAGATAATATTGTCCTTGAATCAGAATCTAATTGGAACATCAAAATAGCAGACTTTGGAAATGCTTGCATCCAAGATCCAGTTCATGGAACTTCAGGGATTTTTGGTACTGCATATTACTTAGCACCTGAGGTATTATTGGGAGCTTACAATGAAAAAGTAGATATTTGGAGTTGTGGAATAATTCTATATGTACTTTTAATGTTAAGACCTCCTTATTCTGGAAAAAATGCAAAGGAAATTAAGGGGCAAGTTCTTTCAAAGCCATTCAAACCAACAAAAAATAATATGCCTGGATGTAGTCCGTTACTACTAGATTTTGCGAATAATCTATTAGAAATTGATTCAAAAGAAAGAATTTCTGCCAAAGACGCTTTAAAGCATCCATGGATATTGCTGCACAACTCTAGAAGTATTGCTGAGCCACTACCTAACTCCATAAATGCAAATCCAAAAAGTAAATTAGTTCAAGGAGTTTTAATGTACATTATCACTTGTCTAGTAAAAAGTTGCAGTAAAAGTTCTCTTGCCGAGAACTTTAGATCAATCGATAAAAACGGTAATGGAATAATTGAAAAGGATGAGCTAACAATTGAATTACTAAAAGATCACACAAGTGAAGAAAGCAAAAAATTATGCCTGAAAATATTCCAAGAATTTGATTATAAAAAAGCTGACTCTATTAGTTACACAGAATTTTTAATGGCTTTCTCTAATTTAAAAATTCTTTTAACCAAAGAATTAATCGGTGGAGCTTTTGAAAAATTTGACAAAAAGAAGTGTGGGAAGATTACAAGAGAAAATATTGAAGCTATAATTGGTACATTAGGAGATAATACATTAGAAGATAAAAGGATAAAAGATGCGTTAGATGGAAACAAGTATATTAATAAACAAGAGTTCATTACGCTTATTGAGTCTATGATTCAGTAGCAAAACTTACAGTAATTTATCACAAATAAATTAATTTTGCATTAATTTATATGTATTATATCATCTATATAGTTCAACTAATCTTGTTAGCTTAATTTCTTTAATTTTTTATATTTGAAGAAATTTCTTTTAGATTATTGCCATTGTAAGTATGTAATAATACATTGTTAAAATAAATGATTTCCTATACATATTTTTTGGAGAATCATAAAAGAAGCTATAATGAATATACTTGAATGATTGCCAAAATTAAAAATAATCATACATAAATATATCATTCACATCAATTTATATATGAAATATAAAGACTTGCACTGAAACATAAAGAATTTTAAAATTAAATTTTTAATCTACTTGCAATTTGAAATGAAAAACATTAGAAATTAATTTATAAACTTTTTTGTTAACAGTAAACCTTAAACATAATGAATATCAATGTTCATAAAGTTATAAATTTAAACTTCTCAGTATTGCCTAACTATTCTTAATCATAAAAATTTCTAATTATAAACAATTTTAACTATATTCTAGCTTCAAGACTAGCTTGTTTAGCTTTCTCAACAATCTGCCTGACTAGTTGTGCATTGCTAACATAGGAAAAAAACGCACTTTTTTTAACCTCAATCAATTTTACATCATCTTCATTTTTAGCCTTTTCCTCCTTTCCATCACCTATTTCCAGCATCTCTTTAAAATAATTCAAATTAAACATCTCAGAGTTTTCAAATTTTTTAATACTTTCATGAACCCATGCATCTTTATGTATTTCAATAAATTCTTCTTTAAAGCTTAAATATTTTTCCCAATCTTTTATCTTTAGTTCTTCTAAATATTCAGGCTCGCTTTTCATTTTCCCAGCTATATCAATTATCAAAGCATCAATAATACGTTTATTGAATCGAGATTCTTGAAGGAATTGAATTTTCCTTTCACTATCATTATTTCTTCTTGGGGTTAGTCTTGATGAAGAACTTGAACTTCTTAGTTTTCTAGCTTTAATATAAGAAGTATCTGAAGCTCGAAGGTTACTTTGGCCTGAATTATCAGTTAAAAAATTAGTGTTTGTTAAAGCTAATTTAGGGACTTTTGTAATCTTTTTTTGTGGAGTTGAAGACCTTGCAGAGTTACAGGAATAATCAGATGGGGTCTGTGAACGTAAAAAACGATTTTTATTTTCATGTGTGATAGTTTTACATAATATGCTATCAAATGTGAAAAGCTCTAAAAGAAATTGACTAAGCTCTAACAGTCCTTCTTCATATATATTATCCTTAAATTTTGTGACAATTGACTCGCTTTTTTGAAGAGTTTCTAAATAAATTTTACTTTTGCTAATTTTTCCTAATCGAAAACATTCTGGGAATTTTCGGATTTGCTGAACAACTTGTCCTGGGTTTGACGTATACTCAATTAGTAAATCCCAAGGCCTTTCTTCGAATTTCTTGATATTAACTAACAAGTTTTCATCAATTTCACTAATAATAAGTAAAAAGGCCCAAGATATATTTTTCGCTTCAATTCCAGGCCTAACGATTTTCCTCATTGCTTTTATTTTTTTCAATGAAAATCTGCTTATTGCTAAAGATAACAAGCACTCTGCTTCAAAAACCATCATCGTCGGGCGGATTAAAGGGAAAATTAGTTCGATGTTACATATAATTTCTTCTAAATATGGGAAAAGATAATCAGGAAACGAAGAGTGTTTTTGCAAATAAACATTGAGTTCCGTGAGGAAGTTTATAAGTTTTGGGTATTCGTCCTGAAATTTAAAAGAAAAATAATTCCTCTCTATTTCGAATTTAAGCATATTATCAAGTTCTAGATTCATTTTGCTGCATTTCCAAAGCTTGATTAAAATTTCTTGCAAGCCATTATTAGAATGAATACTATTAAAACTTTTGTCATTTTTGTGTATAAGCTGACATTTAAGTAGTGGATCTTCTTTATTTATATCTTTATTTCTGAGAGGTGAGACTGTCATACTATAGAAGCCATCAGCTTTGATTATGCTTTCTTTCTTGGAAAAAGAAGTATTCACTGAATGCTGGGTAAACTTCCTTTGTTTTATTGAAACTTTCGAGGGACTATCTTTAAATAAAGCTTGAGCTAATAGTTTTTTTCTAGCTAAAGGAACAATTTTAGCTCTTGTTGCATCTGGTACTATGTTTTCCATTATTTAAATAAAATATTACGTTATGAAGAATTCAAATATCAAGTTTTTTTTCTTTTGTACTTCAAAATTCTAGGCGGCAATTTATTTTTTGTCAAGCTCTTGATTTTTAATTGTAAAGTCTTATAACTATTAAGACTTTCATCTTCTACCAATTTTGATGTTGAAGGAGGGACTTCAGGAATTTCTGAGAGGATTCTTTACTTTTGCACTCTTAGAAAAATTCACTTTAACGTTTTCTTTATGTTAATTAGCATTATTAAGTATTTTTATATAGTAACTGCCTAGATATGAGGAGTTAGGCATTTTTTTTGGAATTTCTATGCGAGTTGAGATGCTAGAATTGTGCGAATAATTCAATTCTTTAAAATTTTGATATTATGTAGTGGCGAAACTTTGGAGAAATCCTTGGGAATTATATGCACTGTTTGGAATTTCAATGATGTCCTTGAAAATAAAATAAGCTGTGTTGTTGATCACAGGTTGAGATGAAAGTATTGAGCTTCAGAATTTACAGAAAAGTAGTAAGTTTGACTGCGATAGTATGCCAAGATATAATGCTGAATGAAACTGGAAACAAATTAATAGTGAAAAAATATTCTCTAAAGTCATCCAAGCAAAGCAGAAACACGCACATGCTTTAAACATTTGACTGAGAATTTAAGTTTCAAGTAATGTACAGGAACAATAAAGTGAAGTTGAGTACAGAAAAGAAGGATGCCTTTGCTACTTTAATGAAAGAATTCTACTTAAAAAATGTGGGAAGTGATATTTAAAGGAAATTAATAGACTTAAATAGTACTTTACAGACAAAATTTTAAGAATTAATTGGAGAAAGCATTAAAGAATAGAAAAAAGCAAAACAGTTAAAAATTATATATTAAAATCAAATGAGGATATGCTTAAGCGGGAAACCTTTAATTATGCTATTGAGATTATATAACTTATAAAAACATTTTATTAAAACCCATAACTAGTGAAACAATAATTTACTATGCTTTTTAATTTCTAAACTACTTATTATATTTTAATCTTACTATATAATATCATATAATGGACATGTCATTGCGTGAGCCCAGTTTGTCATCTAGCACTCAATCTATTGCTGGAGACAGGGAATCAAGAAACTCTGAGATGAGTATGGGCTCGCTTTCTGCTAATATTAAAAGACTATTTGACTTCACCCAAATTAAAATACCTGGCTTGTACAGACTCAATTCCAAGTACTTTATCTTAGAGTTTTGCGAAATTGATGCTATTGCTTATGCCAAATTTCATACAAGTTCTCATCAATTCCTGGCAACTTTTCGTGAAGAAAATCTAATAATTTTTGGTATCCAATACTGTGGGTTTATCGAAATTAATCATGATACTTCGAAATCAATAAAAATCCTCGTTCCTGGGTACAGAAGCTATGATCCAGCTGGAAATAGTATACGGCAGTACGTAAATTCTCGTCAGTTCATAAGCCTTCTTAAGCTTATTTCTATACAAATTCGTGCAGCACAGCTAGGAGTTAGGCAAAAAAGATTAGAAAAAATCAAACACAGCATCGAGTCCATATCCCAAATTCCTGATACAATGTTTTCGCTTTGGAACTGGACCTATTTGCAAATTATCCTTGCCTGTTATAAAAAGCTTCAACCTCCAAAGTATCATGAATATATTTTAAACAAAGTCCTCACGGAAGAATTTTCCCTAGATGGGAGAGATAACTGCAAAGAATATCTTGAGAAATGTCTTAAGGGTGGTGAGGTCAAACTTCCAAGATCATATTATAAATCTATACTTTCAAATGAACGCAAACTTCCTTTTGATATTAGAGTTCAATATACTGAGTTTGAAACTAGAGAAAGTAAAGAAGAAAAAGCTGCTGGAGTTTTCTTGAATTATTTACCTAAAATAGTTCCTGGTATAACAATTGTGCGTGAAGGGAAGAGTTTTGCTAAAATGGTCTCGGATTGCGAGAGGCTATGCAAACTATATGACAATAATGTGACTCAAAATAAATGCAAAGTGATGTAAAACCTAATTAATTATGCATATGAATTGCGGATTAATATTTTAGAAAACTTATTTAGTTTTATTATGTAATGAAAAATGTAGTGTAGATGAATTATGGTATTAAGATTATTTATTATGTTAAGACTTAAAGTACTCCTTATTAATCAAAACCTTGGGGAAGATCTTCCCTTTAACTCAATCTAATCAAAATTTCCTATTTTCATATATAATCCACATATGGCGACAATCGAGCTTTTCAGATTTAACAGCCTAGAAGACCCAATAACAACTGCAGTTCGTAGCTGGGTGCTTCTTTGTGAAATCCGTAACTACAAAGAACACACTTCAGGGTATTCATGGGATGCAATCGGAGACTTACCTACAATTCTCTATAAAAGCCAGCTTTTCAGCAAAGAAAATATCATAAACTACCTCCGCCATGCATATGACTTAGACTCAGATTTATCTTCAGAGGAAAAAGAAGCTTCTAAGCTCATCGAAGAAACTTGTTATGGAGCTTTACATCCTTGTACATTATACGCTCAATGGATGAACCCTGATACTTCAAAAAACTTTTATGATAACAAATGTAGTTTTTTACAAAGACTTATCACTAGTCCTTTTAATAAACTCAGGTATAATTTGGATAAAGCTCATGTTCAAAGTTATTTAACTAAGCATCATTTTATTGTTAGTGAAGAACAAGCTTTGAAAAAAGCTGAACAGGTATATGAGACTTTGAGTACAATGCTTGGAGAAAAAGCTTTTTTTATGAGTAAGTTTGATAGAAGAGAAATGCCTAGATCGGCAGATGTGATTGTGTATGCGTATTTGCATTATCAGATGAGAGCTATCCCGCAGCATGAAATAGTATCTTTGTTGATGAAGAAGTTTGAAAATCTGATTAAGTTTGTAGGTAGGTTTGAAAGCGCAATTAGGTTGAAGGTTAGAGCTAAAATGTCGAGTATAGAAGAATTCGACTTTATAACAGACCCAGTGCAGGCTGGTGATGGGGATTTTATTACTGAGTACTTTAGCACTAAGGTTTATGAACAAGCTCTTGAAACTGGGAGTGATCGTTGGAACCAACTTGTTTATAAACTTGGGGGTGACGAGCCTTCATTGCGAACCAATCCTCATGATCTTACGAAGACCCGATCTTATTATATCGGCCTAGCTTTTTGTGCACTACTCTTCATGAGTTTTAGAGCTAATTCCTAATAGACTTCATATTTAAATGGAAGAGAGTCCAGAAGAGCCTCAAGCCCCAGTCAACCCAACTGAAAACGAACTCAGGCTTTTGCAGCAAGTCAAGCTCATCCTAGCTTTAAAATATGCTAAAAACGACAACCAAGCTGCAGAGATCCTCCCACACCTATATCTAGGTAGTGTTGGAGCGGCCATGCACAAAAAGAATCTCCAAAGCGCAGGGATCACGCATATTATCGCTGTGGCTGACAATATTAAGCCTAGGTTTCCCGAGCTTTTTACATATAAATGCATGGATTTTCTTGATACAGCCACAGCTGACTTGCTTAGCATTTTGCCTGAATGCTTTGAGTTTATTGATGATGCACAAAGAAATGGAGGCAAAGTGCTTTTGCATTGCTTTGCTGGTAAAAGCCGTTCAGCTGCAGTGTGCATTGCTTATGTGATGAGAACTTTGAATATTAGCTTATTAGAAGCTTTTAGACATGTTAGAGAACGTAGACAATGTGCTTTACCAAATACTGGATTTATGAGACAATTGAAGAAGTATGAGGAAACTTTAGGTATTAGTGGATAATATAAGGTATTTTTATATGGAATTTGAAGCTTTCAAAAATGGTTTTAAGATAAGATTATTGTATGTTTTTATAATAGGCTGCAAATTTGAGTAGGTTGAAGATGAATGGGAGGATGATAGGCTAGAGGGGTAGGGATTTTTGTAAAAGATTATTTCCTTTGATAATTTTATATATAAACTTTAAGTCTACTCTAACTACATAACCTTAAAGCCATCAACTTCAAGTTTTAAGAAATCAATCTCAAGCACTTGGGTCAACAATGTAGGCACAGCAAAAGATACAAAGAGAATATATACTAAAAGCACCCCTTTATTTTGTCTTAGGTACCTTAGCATGTTGAGGAGTCTTTTCATTGAAGGATCTTCTGTTCCACTGTATTTTTTAAGAGCTTTTGTCATGATTACAAAAATCCAAAACCATGTTACGGAGTAGACTGAAGAAGACATAAGTTTGTACATCCAGTTTATTTCTGAATTCCAAACCTTATAAAGGTACAAAGTTCCACATAAAATCCTCCCAGCAATGAATAAAAAAATAAAAAGGTTTTCGTAGAGATTGTATGTAAAAGACTCTTCTTCTCCTTTTGCTCTAAGTATATGCCTTTTAAGAACGCAAGGATTAGAAATTTCAGTAAGCAAAAGCCCGACTATTTATTTGTTACCAGCTGATGCTGAGCCACCAATCGACGAAAAATACATAGTAAACAAAGCAATCAGAGCAAAAACATGATGAAACCTCATTGCCCCATCATGAAGCTTATAATACTCTGCATAAATCGAATCAAAGATGAAATACCCCAATGAGTTCTAAATAATATTTACACCAATAGCAATAATATGCATCATATTTGTCGGAGAATTATAGTCTATTCCTCCTTCATAAATATAAACAGCTGAGCATATTATAATGGCCATATAAGCATGGATTATTGACAAATGCTGACCAAGATAGTCCTTTTGCTCTTTTCGTTTTAGTTCATTTGGTGGATAGACAAATCTTGATAATAAAAGAGCAACAGATGAGTAAGAAACAAAAGAGACTAAAATAGGAGTAATTCTGTCCATAATATTTATTATTTCGATTGTGGAAACTAATAAAATATATGATTTAAATGTAAAAGCTGAGTTTTATTATATCCAAGGTTTTGTTAGGATTTTTTTAAGAAAATTGCCTTGGATACCTAAATATTATGGGTTGTTCTAAGGATCTTTTTTGTTTTACGATTTTTCGTAGGTTTTAATTTTTCTTCTTCTAGAATGTCTTCTAAAAAGTGGCATATTTTTGGATTTGATGCTTATATGGCTTTTTTGATAGGTTTGGAAGTGTAGCTTTTATGCTAGGATTAGGAATAATGGTTTTTAGGGCTGGTGAAGTTTTTGTGTTTGTCTATGAATGAAAATCATTACTCTGGTAAAAATCGAAACTAGTACGAAAAATTATTCTGATTGGCTAGTGACGCAATTTGTATTGCAAGAACAAAGTGTATATTTATTAGATTAAAATATAGTGGGTTTATAGTAAGTTTTTGGAGAAGATGATTTTTCATATAAAAAATCAAACTAAAGTATTTATATTAAAAAGACGAGGAATATTTTTTATTTAATCTTAAGTTTTATTATGTATGAAAGAATATATTATTGTATGAATTTTTATAAGCATGGAAAATGAATGAAAATGGATTATATAATTAGATATAGATTATATAAGATAATCAATGTATCCTGAAAATATCGCTCGGGAACCCTTGACGATTAGCCACAAGGGGCTTTGTGTCTCGTCTAGCCCCACTTAAAACACTGCTTGCTAAAGTAGACCTCGCTTCATTATCTATAGGACTTTTACTAAACGCAGACTTAAAATACACCGAAGGTATATCCTTTCTCTCAAAGCTACTAATAAACTTATCAATACCATCATGTACAAAAAAATTCCCTTTAGCATCAGGATATATAAATTCACTATTCCCTGCAGTATCTAAATTCATCCTATCAATATCAGTACTAACAGTATGCCTTTCATAACCATTAATATTTTTAGCTTTAGGACTATCAAGAACAGCATCCTGATCTTTTGGTACAGGTGATATTGCAGTTTTAACCCTATTAGGTCTTGTTAAATGATCTTTACTTTCAATTCTATTTTGTAAATCATTACCTTTTCTTACATTAGAACTCGCTTTTCCCTTTTTATGTTCTAATCTTTTTTTCCTTGCATTTTCAAGTTTTTCTTCAATAACACTAAGTTTGGCCCTTTCTTGGATATGCTGGGCTTTTAGTTTGGTTTCTTGGGCTGATGGGGTTTTGATTTTACTTGGTCGATATTTGACTTTTTCTTGATTTTCGATTTTCTCAGCTTTTTCAGAAACGCTTTTATCATTTTTTTCTGCTATTTCGGTATTTTTTAAGTTATTCTCTGAGTTTTGTCGACAAGTTTTCCCATTAAGATCATTGATCTGCCTTTCTTGGTCAAGTATTTTATTATTAAGCTCCTGATTTTCATCCATAAGCTTCTTCATAACATCTCCCAAAACATCCACCTCATCTAATTTCCCTTCGTTTCCTTTCAAAGTTTTATTAAAATCACTAGAACTCAATCCCTCCACATCTTTTTTAGGACTCAAATCTTTATTTTCCCTATCTTTTTTATAAAACCCCTGCATTTCATTAATTTCCAAGCCTTTATTCATCCCAACTTCTTCCTGTCTTTTCATATTTTTTTCCATAATCTGTCTGTTTAAATATAACTGCATCTCCTTTTGTTGTTCTTCTTTTTTCTGTTTTAACAATAAAGCTTCATCTCTTTGCAAAACTCCTCCAAACACTTGGCTTGTATTTACGCTGATTCCTGTATGGTTTTCAATTTCATACTTTTTCTGATATCTCTGATACTTTTTATCATCGTCTATATGGGAAAAAGGCAGTTTAGGTATTTCGTTGGTGAAATTTCCAGAGAGTTTTAAAGGGTTTTCTTGATGAAAAATTGTGGAATTTGAAGACTCGATTGGCTTTGGGTCTTTTTTTTCTAGGATTTGACGTGTGAGTTCTTGGAAGTAAGCTTTTTGCTGGATTTTTTTCTGTTTGGTAGCTTCATCGTTTTGGAACATTGAGTAGATGTGGGTTCCGAAGACTTTTGGCCCTGATGAAATATCTGAGTCAGGTTTGATTGGTGCGGAACGAGGGTAGGTCACCTGAGGGCTTTCGATTTTTTTCATTTGTTGTAAAATATACAAGGGTTTGACAAAAATATGAAGTTTTGGGTTTGATTAAAGATGTTGGATGAAAGTTTAGGGGTGATAGGATAGGATTTATGGGTTTATGTGAAAATTAGAATGGTTGTGAAGAAAGAGTTAAAAATGAAGGAAGTTTATATGTAAAATATTTTTATTTGGTGGAATTGGGTATTAAGGTATGATAAAAGATGAGGATTTCGGTTTTTGGAATGAAGGGTTTGAGGATTTTTTGTGGTTTGTATGAAAAAATATATAACGATTATATTGGTAATAATAATAAGATTAAGATTAAAGCATTAGTTTAGATATGAAAGATATAATATCTAACATAAAAAAATATATATAGTAATTCGTATAAGAAATCCTAAAATAATCTCTAAATTATCTTATTTCTATACAGACTCTTCCTCTAACTCAAATTTTCCTAATATCCATCAATAAAAAAACTTATTCAAAACCACTACACAACCTCTCCTAAAACTTTAAATCTACAAATAATTTCATTCAACCTAATCTCCAAAATCTATCATCCCATAACCTCATCTCCTAATCCTATAATTTTCACAACCAATACAAAAAAGAAAACAAAATCACTACATTAAAAAAAATATTTATTCAAAAGTCTTCCTAACCCTCCTAATCACAACTCCAATATCTTTAGAATCATAATTAATCGAGTTTATCGTAGCATATTGATTATAAAAAGCAGGTAATGGTATAGCATTATCCCCTCTATGTATAGGTTGTGATGGTATACTTCTATATTTATTATAACTAGATCTCATAGTTGTTTCAGGTGTTTTCACAATATTACCAGTACATAAAATATTAGTATTAGTAGTTGGTTTAACTATCTTTGATGGAGAAGTTGGTGAGTTTTGATAGCATGATGCATATGTGCTTGTAGAGTTAAATTTAACTCCTGTGTTAATATTAGTTCTAGTGTATTTTGTACTCTCAGTTTTCATAGAGCCCCAATTTGTGAAATCTTGTTTATAAGTACTACATGAAGAAAGACGGTATTTGTTTAAGGTATTATGAGGATGTTTTGGTGTTAGGGTGTTACAAGATGGATCTAGAGGGTATGCTTTATAGTCATGGTTTGCAGTTGTTTCAGATTCAAGCTTGAAAATGCTTTTACGCTGAGGAGTTGCAGAGAAGCTTGGCTTTTTGGATAAGGAATGATGCTTGTAGGTTAGTTTGTAGTAGGAATTGAATGTCGATTTTGGGTATATTTTACTTTTTGGTTTGGGACAGATGTGCTTGCCACAAGTACATTTTGAGCATAGGCAATAATTGTTTATGTGATCGACTTCAGTCACCATGTCTAGAGCTAGGTTGTTTAGATAGCAATTAGGAACACTCATAACTTTTTATATATTATTTATGAATTAGTGCTTGAAGGTTATTAGGAGGAGAGAATGGGTTTTAGATGAGGGTCAAGGTTTATGAGAGGTGCTTGGGGCTTTTAATTTTTAACGATAGTATTTAAAGAAATAATGTGGCTGCTTTATTAGATTTCCTGAAGTTTAGATGTTTTTAGGAAAAATAGTGATTTTTTGATTTTATAAGANGAGGTTTATGAGAGGTGCTTGGGTTTTTAATTTTTAACGATAGTACTTAAAGAAATAATGTGGCTGATTTATTAGATTTCCTGAAGTTTAGATGTTTTTAGGAAAAATAGTGATTTTTTGATTTTATAAGATTTAGGTGTTAGGAATTAAGTACTTGGAATGCTTATTTTACTTACACAATTTAAAAAAATAAGGATTTATTATTGATTAGTTAGTCCGATGATGTTTTAACATCATCATCTTTTAATAATAAACTATCCCAAAATTCACCTAAAATCGCACATAAACTAAAAGAAAATTTATAAACTTCCTAATTATAACATATCTAACCAAAATCTATAGCAATATCCTTCTTATCTTTAAAAAAAACCTTACCTTATCCTTCTTTATTTCTCTTCTGCCATCTCATATAAATCTAAGAATTCTCATCAATCTCTTATGTTTAAAAATCTGAGAATTCTCATCAATCTATTTTTATCCTATAAAGGCTTACATAATTCTCTAAGAAGAGATGGCAAATAAATGGTGAAGAGCTATTCTCGCAAAGCACCTGTGTCAGCTAAATCTTGCTCAGCCAAAGCTAGCGACTTGCGTGTGCATTTCAAGAATACCTATGAAGTGGCTTCTTCTCTTAGAGGCAAAGGACTCAAAGCAGCTCAAGAGTACCTCAACAACGTCATAGAGCATAAAGACATTGTTCCTTTCAAAAAGCACTTTGGAGGTATAGGCAGACATGGACAAGCCAAACAATATGGTTATAACTTGGGTAGATGGCCAGAAAAGTCTTGCCGAGTGTTTTTGGACCTGTTGCGCAACCTTGAAGCCAATGCCGAAAGTAAAGGCTTAGATGTGGAAAACCTTGTCCTATGGCATGTTCAAGTAAACCAAGCTGCAAAAGGACGCCGAAGAACTTACAGAGCCCATGGTGGCATCAAGCCTTATATGAGCTGCAACTCACATATTGAAGTCGTTGCTGTCGAAAAACAAGAAGCTGTACCTAAGACCGCACTTAAGGCTTAATTAGCTTAGTATATCTTAGCTTAAAAATTGAATAGACGAGTATAATTATAAAGAAAGCCGTGAATAAAGTCTTGAAGTCTCTTGGCTGTAATTGTTTTGTTCCCATAATTCAGAGATTTTATCATGATCTAAAGTCGCGATATACTCATTGAATTCAAGAAGCAGCTCGGAACGTTTTTCTAATAAATCAATTTGAACTTTTTCGCTTTTGTTTTTCATTTTTTCTAAAAGAAACTCTTGGAATTTTTCTGAAATATAAGTTTCATAGTCGCTTGTATGGTCTTCAAAGCTCAGATCTTTATTTTTTATAGGTGGGTTTTTTCTTTTAATATTCTCGAATTTTGGAGGACTAAGGAATGGGCTTAGGTTTAAAGTTGGGACTTTTTTAGTATTAAGATTTGAGGATACAGTGATACGAGGGGGTTTATTACGACTTGGACTTTTTTTGATGCTTTGGGTAGATGGAGTTGGTAAGATTTTACTTGAGGTGGCTAGGAGGGAACTGTCTTGAGCTAGAAGAGTATGGTCATCAAGAATGAGGTCTTTTTGGAAAATATCTACGTTATAGTGATGCAGACCATATACTTGGTAATAATCTAGGCTGCAACGGATCAAATCCCAGATGACATAGCCTGACATTGTTTTATCTACACAGCCAATGACTTCAGGAGGATATTGATGGACAATTTCATGAACTTCACGTGCATTTTTTAGTGATATAGACTCGCTTTCTAGAAAACTTAAGGTTTTTCTTATTGTCTGAACCACATGACCTGGGTTTCTTGCATATCTATACATAGCTGCAACAGGGTCTTCAAATGCCATACCTTTCAACAAAGGGTCTACTTCAAAATAAAACCTAATAAATCCATAACAGACCCTTTCGAATTCTTTTATTGGCGATAGGATTTTCCTCCATATCTATTTATTCCTTACATTTATAACTCTAGGAGTTACTCGATTAATTCGTACTTTGAGCTCTGCAAGGATTTCATTATTTGATTTATATTTGTTACTTTTTATAGGGACAGTCAGGGTGTTAGAAAGATAATCATAACTATGGATCATATCTACGATTTTAACAAGAAGCTGAACTAGGTCAGGTAAAAGACTGGAGCAGGAATATTCGTAGATTTTTACTATGAAGCTTAAAGCTCTTTCTACTTGTCTGTAAAATTCTAAAGATATGTTGCTAAGATTCATGCAGTCGTTTAAGATGTTAGTCATTGCAGGCACCTGTATATACAATGCTTCAGTAATACAATTTTCAAGGGATACAGTCTTGCAGATATCTGATAAATGAGTTTCTAACATAAGTATAGATATGGAATGCTCAGTGTTCTGGATTTTATAATTATTCGCAAGCATTCTTGAAGCAATTATACTCATTTCAGAGCTTTTCCTTGTTCCAGACCTCCTAAAGTTCTCAGTTTTATGCTCAAGATTACCATACATATTTATTATAATATAAAGTCTTTCAATATTTATACAGCACTTAATCATCTTTAAGATCCTTCTTTTTACAATATAAATTTATCTAATCTAAAAAAAATAAAAATCAACCTAAAATTGGATTTTTAATGTCATAAGCTTAAAAATATAAGCAATCTTGTCTTGAAAAAATACCATTAAAGTGATTTATAAATATGGCTTAGTTAAATAGGAGTTAATTAGGCTTTGGAATATATAAAGACACTGTGTATGATAGTTAATGATGAATGAGATATGATAGGGTTTGTTGGAGGTGATGCTTAAAAAAAGAATGAAAGAATGCAATTTTTTAATAGGATAATTTTAAGATTATATGTATATATATGTATGACGCAACATTGTATGAATAAATAAATAATGAATAAGTTGGGCTAAGGTTGATGCTTTTTTATTAAAAGAGGCAAAATTTGCATTTTTTATTGAAGATACTGTGTAATATTCTAGATAAACTAAAAAAATAGACGCAAATATCTGTCATAAGGAAGAATTTTAATAATATAGGTTATAGTATTCAAAATATAAATGGCATAGCAGATCATAAAAAATTAATAACAATATATTACAATAATAAAAGAAAATTATGAATAAATCATAGTAAATCAGTTTTCTGTGCGCCATACTTTTCTTTAAATCGAGGATATTTTTTGCTCATTTGTTCATTTATTTGCTCAGTAAGATATTTCAATTCATAAGAATGATCTTCCATTTCTTCAACTTTTCTTATGATATTTGTCAATCTATTATCTTTGATTCTGAATTTGGTTTCTATAATTTTGTTAAAAAGATTAAGATTTTTATGAGGAGATTCCTTTTCTGGAAAAGCATGATAAGAAGAAAATCGGCCATGAGATTCTTCATTTCCTTGACTTCTTGGTATGCTTCTTGATTTTCTTATAGGCAATTTATGTTCTATATTATATAAGGCATCAATATATCTCATATTAGCTCTTTCAAGTCTATCTTTAGATTTCACACATATTTCAACAGCTTCATCTTCAAATGTAGTCAGCAATAAGAAAAAATTATCACAATTCAAAGTTAAAAACTCGCACTCCTCAACAGTTCTAACAGTATTCATTCTGATTTTCTTTTCCGAAAACAGTAAATCCATCTCACCAAAGTAATAATCATTTTCTATTTCTAAATATGGAAAGACTTGCTTTTCCGCAATAATGACAAACTCAACCACACCTTTAATAATAAAATACATCTGATGAGCATAATCTCCTTCATGATACAAAAAAGTTTTAGGGTTCATTTTAGATAATTTTAACCTACTAGCAACCCAGCCAACAAAACTTATAGATTTTTTATCGAAAAAAATGTTATTTTTAATTTTGGCCTCATAAATAACAGCATGTATTTGATTTGATAAAGTTGTTGGGAGGTCGACTGTAAGTTCATCAATATCAAAACGAGAATTACTATAAACATATTCAAGGGCTTGAGATATTTGCTGATAAAATACTGAGTTTATTTTGAAGTTATTGGCAATCATGTCAAGGGTCATATATTGCTGAGATAGTTTGGATTTCCTTATATCAAGATTTGAGAGGATGTTTGTTAGTGAACTGATAGAATACGAATAGAATATTATTCCTATAGTCATAACTACACATACATAAATTTTTTCCGCAAGATTAATCGGAATAATATCTCCATACCCAACTGTAGCAAAAGTAGTTACAGCCCAATAAAGGGATACCAAATAAAGCTCATAATTCTGATAGTCTTGAAAATTGCTTGTATTAATCCAATTTACAACTGATCCATCAATCCTAGCTAAAAATACCCACATACAAGTAGCCAAATGTATGAGTACAATATAAGTAAAAACAAACCAAAAGAGTCTTTCAAATGAGGCTGATATTTTAAATAATGAATTCATGTGTTTAAGTATTTGATTACCATTTCTCATGACTTTAACAACTCTGAGCAATTTTGTTATTTTAATAAGCCTATATAATCTTGGAAGCCTAGCTACTCTTACAACAGAATTATACTGCCCTTTAGAATCAAATATTAATGTAAAAGGAAGACAAGCGAATAGGTCGAATATCATCCAACTAAACAAGTAGTTAACGAAGATTTTTTTTGGTTCACAGATTAACACTTTATCTCTATCATAGAACGCAAGAAAGCAATTTAAGCAAAAATCCATAAAAAAGAATCCTGAAATCATATATTCAACTGCAAGCCAAACATTATCATCCATTTCTATAAACGCTACCCTATAAGGAGTGACTAAAGCAGTGTATATCAAAAGTAATGTCATAAATCTTGACCAATATTCAGCATAAGTGTTATCTGGGGTTATAATATACCAGGGTTTTTGGTAATCGTTAATCACAATAAAATCCCTTTTTGTGATGTTGAGTATATCATTTTTCCATAAAGAGTGCCTTTTTTCAAGCCTTGCAGCCATTTATAGCTTTTATTTATTCGTTTACTTTGCTATTACCTATTAAATGTTATTGGGTTCCTTACATCTTGAGCTTTTATTTTAGCCTCTAAGTTATTTACTTGAGCTTCTGCTGCGTTTATAGCAAGGCATTGAGCTTCCATAGTCTCTTTCATGCTTTTAATAGTTTCGTTAGCTTGATTGCGTAGAGTTTGGATTTCTCCAGACAAATCCTTACCCGGGATTAGAACTCTTTGTTTTGGCTGAAAAACTAATGGTTTGACAGGATTGTTTACAGCTTTAGATAGTCTTGATACATGTTTGTCATAGGATTTTTTTGGTTTTACGACGACTTTAGGCTCTTCTACAGGAGGAGTTTTTTCTTGTTGGCTTATGTTTATCAGGTATTCTCGTCTTTGCTTTTCTATCCTTTCCTGCTCAGCTTCGAGAATTGCTTGATACATTGATAGGTTCTGTCTGAACCCTTTGGCAAAAGCGATTGACACCCTCATTTCTAATTATTAATGGAATTTTGATGAACATTTTTATAGGATGATTTAGGATATGGGATTTTATTATTGGAGAGTTTGGGAATTAGTAAGAAAGCTGACTTTTGGGGTATGGCTTGAATAAGGGTTTAAGTACTTGAAGATTGGATTTTTATAAGAAAAAATGTATTTTGCGAAAGTCAAATTTCATAGGATTTTAGCTTTAAAAAGTAATCGAAACTATTGATTTGATTGACTAAAAATCTAAGGAATCTCGTGTTTTTTTTATTATTTTGATTAGGGATTATATTTTAATGATTAGATGATTATTTCAGTTTATAAAAAATTTCGTTTTAAAAAGTCTTTAAAAGTAAACCACAATATTATTTATACCGTTCTAGCCAAACATATTTACTTTCAATAAGTATTCACCCTTATTTTAATATTATTTTCCTACATCTAAATTTAGATATAGTTATAATCAAAAATACCATTATTTAATCTACACTAAACGCTTATATAAAATAGTATACAAAACCTTTTCTCTACAAAACCCCACAAAATTTTCTATCATCTTCCCAAATCCTCAATTTAACTCAAAAAAGCAAAAGCCATAATCAAAAATGAACAAAAAAGTAGTTCTCAGACGTAGACCAGTCGGGCTTCCTGAAGAGAGCGATTTCTCAATAGTAGTAACACCTCTTCCTAAAGTGTTATCTCCCGGTGAGGTTCTCGTAAAAATCAACTGGACGTCAATTGATCCAGCTCAGCGAGTGTGGATATCAGGGGCTAAAAAATCATACTTCCCTTCGGTTCCATTAAATGAAGTCATCCGTGCATATAGTATCGGAATCATCATCTCATCTACAGTAACTATATTTAAACCTGGCACTTACGTCTCAGGACTTCTCGGCTGGCAAGAATACTGTGTAATCGACCATCGTAGGGTTTTTAAACTACCATCAGAAGAAAATCCACATATTTATCTAGGAGTACTTGGATTAACAGGCCTTTCAGCTTATGTTGCTGTAGTTCAATTAGCCCGTCCACTTGGTAAAGAAGTTGTTGTTGTGTCAAGTGCTGCAGGAAGTGTTGGGTCTATAGCTTGTCAGATAGCCAAAATGAAAGGATGTCGTGTTGTAGGGATCTGTGGTTCTGATGAGAAGTGCACTTGGCTAATAAATGAACTGAAAATAGACTCAGCAATCAATTATAAAAAAGGTAATCTGGTTAAATCTATTTCCGATGCATGCCCTAATGGTATTGATATTTATATTGATAATGTTGGTGGGGATATTCTTGATGCTGTGCTGTTAAACATTAAAAAATATGCAAGGATAGTCTTGTGTGGGGCAATCTCAGGGTATAATATGAAGAAATCTCCATCACTTGCACGCTATCCATTAGTTATATCAAACTCAGCAACTATGATAGGGTTTATAGTCAATGATTATAGGCATTTATTTGTCCAAGCCTTAAAATCATTAAGCAAATGGATTAATGAAGGGAAGCTTAAGTATCGCGAACATATTTTGCATGGATTAGAAAATGCTCCAAGTGGACTGAAAATGCTGTTTACAGGAGAAAACAAAGGAAAACTTATAGTCAGGGTAAAAAAAGAAAAGGTGAGTCTTTAAATAACCCTTTTAATCTTAATTTATATAACAATTGCTTATTTTTTTATCTAAAAGAAACAGCAAGAAGCATCTGTAGATGTTTTTAATGAGTCAGTTGTTGGAGCTTCAGTGATGAGCTTTTTTTTTACAGTGTTTTTATACGTTCTAAACTCAGGGTACTCTTTTGTCACAGTGGTTAAGGACATTTCGTGGTCTTCGGAGTCGATAATTTTTTCGACATTGACGCTTTTTAACCTTTTTACCCGTTTTTCAAGCTTTTTTGACTTATTTCGCATGGAATTATGTCGGGCTAATTTCCATGAAATTTGAGAAATTAGGTTAGGTAGTTTTTTTTTGTATACAGAAACTAGGCTTTTTATGTAACGATAATCAGGTTTTTGATCGAATTTTAGTGAACGGACATAGTTGAAGATTCTACCTAGAGAGACTTCATCACCGAAAATTTCATAAGACTTGATCGAAAGTTTCATTTTCTTAATCGCAGCCTCATTCTGAGTAGCAAGATTAATCTTCCAAGGAAGATCTCCAGTTAAAAAATACGACAATATATAACAATAGCTTTCCAAGTCATCCCTTCTCGACTGTTGCACCCCTAAATGTGCATTAAGAGAAGCATAATTAAAAGTTCCAACAAAGGGTCTTCCCTCACTATAAGGGATATGACATCCATTTTGACTTTCAAAAAGTTTTGAAAGCCCATAATCAATCAAATATAATTTTTTATGTTTAGGTCCTCCAAGAACAAGCTGATGAGGTTTTAAATCCCTATGAATCACAGACCTACTATGTATAAATTCTAATCTTTCTAATAATTGTTCAGCTATCAGTATAAAATTAGATGAAGTCATTACTCGATTTTGTTTGATAAATTTGTCATTTATACAATGTCCTAATAACTCCATAATGTAAAAATTAGAGTTTCTTGAGCTCCAGATAAGTTTAGGAATGCCATCACCACCTTGAAGCCTTGAGATAATTTTGACTTCATTTTGGAGCTCTTGGATTCCGTTCCTGCTTTTTATAAGCTTTATGGCTACATTTTCGTTGGTTTCGGTATCTAGAGCTTTGTAGATTACCCCGAAGTTCCCTTGGCCTATGATTTTTTTAGCAGAAAATCGTTCAGGAATTGATGATAAATCCATTATTTTACAAATGCTATGTGAAAGTATACATTGGCTGTTACATTTATATTATTATTACTGTGAGATGATTGAAGCTATTAAAAGATTTATAAATTATTGGTTTTAAAGATTGTTGACTTTGATAAGATTGGTTGACAATAATATTTTTAAAGATTTTTAGGTGTATTTGTTGTATGAGAAATAAGGTTTATATTGAAAAAATAATATCCTATGATTTTTATAAGGATAATTAGGTGTATTTATGAAGAAAAAAAAGCAAAATACTACAGAATGAATTAGAAAAAAGAAAATAGAAAAGTATATTCTGTAGGATGCTGATTTTATATAGCATAGATACTTTCAATAAGATTGCGTAAAAATCAGGCTAATAGATTTGCAAGAACTACCTTTTTAAAGTATAGATACTTTCAATAAGATTGTGTAAAAATCAGGCTAATAGATTTGCAAGAACTACCTTTTTAAAGTCTGTTTAAAAGATATAACAATTTTAGCTTATTCTATTTATTAAAATTTTACATTTCTGAGATAAGTAGGCTTAAGATGTTGAAATACTATTCAACTACTATTTTAGATGTTTACGAATTAAATATCAAAGCTAATATGAAAATATTGCTAATTAATATAGGTTTTTAAAACGAAGTCTAGTTTATAATCAGAAAATAGTTAAAGCTTTAAAAAATTAGTGATTTTATATAGAATATAGATTTTCTTTTTAAACAGTCTTTATTTTGCGTATTTAGTTTGTGTTTTATAGTATATTTCAAAGCTTAAAGATATTTGATTTATATTACTAAAATATATATTTAAGAATTTCTAATAAAAATGCTTATATAAAAAACCTTGCCGACCATATTGAGAAAATTGTGGTTTTATATAAACTAAAAACTAATAATCATTTCTAAATATACAATGAATTTTTATTATCCTTAAGCATTTTGATTCGTCTAAAATGCTTTATTTATAATAATTGACCAAAAGTGAAAAAAAAAATGCCTTAGACAAATGATATTACTCTCTACAAAAATAAATAAACTATAGTTGCAACACTATGCGAATATATACATCTAAAACTAAGCACACATTCATATAAAATCATAATATATACTACCATATATATATGATAAAATTTGGCTTCCTTAAATAGTAAAGCTTATATAAAATTGAACTAAAATATTTTATCAACATCTCAAATACACTATCTAACACAAATCATCTAAAATTACTTATCTTCCTTATGATTTTCCAGCCTCAATCAAAAAAATCTAACTATGTCCCCTTCCTAGCATACCAATTTTCTCATTGACCTTCTAATAAAAATCCCCAAATCCCACTTTATATCTTAAACCTTTCTTCCTTAACAAAAACTCAATTTTCACATTTTTTAAATACAATCTTAGCGCCTTCCTACTAATTTCAACAAAAAATCTAACTCTTACCCTAATAAAATCTCATCTCAAGCCCTATAAAAAAANCAATTTTCACATTTTTTAAATACAATCTTAGCGCCTTCCTACTAATTTCAACAAAAAATCTAACACTTACCCTCAAAAAAACTAATAAAATCTCATCTCAAGCCCTATAAAAAAAATCCTATCATAAAAAATAGCCTTTCTCATAATATCAAATAAATGATAAGGAAAACAAATGCAAGAAATACAACCGTAATCAACAACATTCATTCTCAAGAAGAACTCATTGTTGAATTTGGTAACTCATATGCAAGTATGAAAAAGTCCATAGCAAAAAAAAATTGTATGCTTAAAGAGACTGAAAATAACCATGAGTCAATTCTATGCATAGACAAGTCTACATTACTTATAATCGAGCCTTATAAACTTCAAACCTATAACTACGAATACGGAAGCATAACAAATGAGATTGTTTTTTCTGAGAAAATCATATCATGTTCATGTTCTTCTGAGAAAATCCTCATCTCTTCATTATCATCATTAGAAATCTACTCAATTGACTTGATAAAAACTGTGACCCTAACTAAAATGAAAACTTTTTCTATAGTAAAAATCAGTGAGAATTCTAATTGGGCTATAACTAGTGAGGGGAATGGAAATATTTCTTTGTGGAACTTGAAAAAAAATCTATTGAGATGTTCGATTAAAGGCCATGATGGAGACTGTACAGCTTTAGGAGTTTTTATAAAGGATAAAAGGTTTGTGTCAATTGGTGCTGATAGGAAACTTAAGGTTTGGGATAAGAATTTACAATTGATTAAAGAAGTTAAGATTTCAATTAGAACTAAGTTGATTGAAACATCTGATGAACTTATTGTCAGCTCAGAGACTGTGTGGATATATCCAGAGCTTAAAGAAAGGGTTAGGTTTAAAAGGACACCTGTGTTAGGAATGGACAGTTTAGGGGTTGCTATATCACCTAATGCCTTGTATTTAGCTATAAGCAATGAGATGAATATGTCGATTTATGATACAAAAACCATGGCTGTGAAGTTTCGATTCCGTCCTGAAAAAAAAGTCAAATCCATGTTTTTCTCTAAAGATAATGTGAGCATAATCTACTCAGATAGTAAATCAATCTGGAGGTTAAAATTATTTGAAGACCTTGAAATTAGAATTTTAGGTAAACTTCCATGTCAAGCAAGCAAAATGGTCAGCGAAGGGCAGTGCATTTTTCTATCAACTGAAGATGGGATTTATCTATATGATGATGGCGTACAAGCATTTCATAAATTATTAGATGGCAATTTACCTATAATAAGTGAAGTTACAGCCTCATCTTCAAACAATATGAAGCTTACAAGGCATAGTACATCATTTAAAAAACAAAGCATGGACTTTAATTTTTATATAGGGAAAAATAAAACTATAGAAGAAATTGGATGTGAAGGGGCTGAAAACACCTTCCTATGTACACAAAACATATTATTTCTGCATTGCAACTCGAGTCACCTTTTAAGCTATGATTCAACTGAAATCCGCGTTTACTCAAGGTTAAATTACGATATTATATACACATATCCAGCGCAAGGGGTTAAAAATGCTGAAATCAGTAATCGGTCTCAGTGGTTGTTAGTGCTTTTTCCAAGCGAGTTACAAGTGCATTCTTTAATTACTATGCAAATACAGAGAATTGTCTCTTCAGATATAGCAGAAATGATTTTTACCCCAAATAGTGAATTTGTGACTATATCCTCTGATTGTATGATTCAATTTTTTAGACTTGGTGATGTGTTACCAGAAATATCATTTATAATACCTGAAAGGGTTTTTACAGGTAAAGCTGAATATTATAAGAATTACTTGTTTATTTCTAGTGAGCATGGGATTGAAATATCTTCTATGCAGGATTTTACTTTTTTGACCACAATTCCAATTCAAGGGCTTCAGCTGTTTAGTCTATCAATTAAAAGTGGGAAGATTTATTATACTTCAAATGACCAGTTGTTTTGCATTAAAAACCCTGTTGCTGCAAATTTTCATGAACCACTTCTTTTGAAATTCAATGAAATTTCTTATGATTCCTGGCAATGCGTATATAATCTAATAGCTAATGAACAAGATATAAGATTTGACAGTAGCTCCTTAAAAGACTTTGTAATAATGCCTTATTGTATAACACCAATCATGATACTCTCAAATAGCAATCAATGTTTAATGCTAAAAAACTGTATGCAAAATGGGTTTAAATACCTTAGATTCTATAACAAGCTTTTATCGCCAATAACTCTTGCTGTCTGTAGGAAAAACAAAGATGTTTTGAATGTTTTGATGAAAGAAATAATCCTTGCATCTGAAAATGACAAAACAATCCTCTCAAGAGTTGAAGAAGATATAGTCGAACTAAATCATCAAGGGGCAACAGCAAAGCTTGAGTTTTTTTACAACAACCTTTTTATCGAGCCAGATCAAAAACTCCCTAAAATCGGTTTTATCAAAAAAGTACCATTTGTCGCTTTAGAAACTGATTATGGAATAGTTGAAAAATTAAACTTTATAATGCCCCAGGCAATGCCTGGGGGAGATTTATTGAGTTTTAAATGTAGTAGGATTCGTTTTTCTATAGACGATTTCACAGTAGATAGCGCCGAGTTTTTAGAGTCAATAATCTGCTGTTCTAATCCAAATATCATGAAAACTTCAATAATTCAAGCGATTTTATTATATAAATGGCAAAAAATGCTCTGGTTAATTTACTTGCAACTGATCTTTTATAGCATATATTTAGGTTGTTTGACAATATTTGTAGCTACTGAAGAAAACAATAGTTGGCTTTTAGGGGTTATGAATATTCTTAATACAGTTTTTTTGGTTGCTGAGATCCCATTACTAAAACTCGATCCGATTCATTATATTTCAGACCCATGGAATATTTTAGATTCTATTAGGCTGATATCTTTATATTTATACTCAGTTCTTTATATTTTATCACCTGGAAATAATGCTTTTTTTGAAAAAGAGACCCTTGGATGTATAATTCTACTGAGTTGGTTGCGTGGACTTGCATTTTTCAGGATATTTAAAAGGACTCGTTATTTGGTCAGAATCATAATTGAAGTGGTTATTGATGTCATCCCTTTTGCAATGGTTCTTTGTTATTCAATAGCATCAATCGCCCTTGTCGGGTATACTCTTCAAGAACCTTGTGACAAACTAACTTCCGACCTCTGCTCCGAAAGCTCAGCTTTTTCTCAAGCAATCAATGAATGGAATATCCAATACCAACTAAACTTAGGTCAATTCTCAACAGAAAACTACGACTTTATCGACTGGATGCAATTTTTCGGTTCAACCGGTCTTAACACCCTTATCATGATGTCTATGATCATCGCACTCATGGGCAACACCTTTGAAAAAGTTGAGGAAATGGCTGCGATTGCTGACTACAAAGAAATGGCATCTTATATCCTTGAAATTGAAAGCATGTTTTTGTGGATGAATCGCAAAAGCAAAAAAAAATATTTTCAGTTTTGCTATGTAACAACAAGCTTACAACTTGGAGAAGATGAAGTAATTCTTGATGCAAAAATCAGTAAAATAAAACAAAAAGTTATGAATTTATCAACAGATATAGGGACTTTTATTAATGAGATTGATACTGTTTATCATGGTTGCGATATAGAATTTGAAAGGCTTACTCAGGAGACTAATAAAAGATATGATGATTTGATACAGGCGAATTTTGAACAGAACCAAACAATTGTTAAGCTAATGGAAGAAAAGAAAAAGTAGTTTTTAGTGAGTAGAATAAGTAAATACTATTAACTAATCAGTTTACGAGATATGAAGAACCTTCTTAAACTCCAGATTTGCCATAAGCCTGAAACTAGGATGATGATAGTTTGGAAGATTGTGAAAAACATTATACGTGAGTTGATATCCTCGCTTTCATCTTTAAACAAAGCTTCTTTTTCTCTTGAATACTCTTGTTGTTTAATAATATCACTAAGCCTTTCATTAACATTATTGACAATTTCCTCTAAATGTCCCAATTGTTCTTTACTAGCCAAATGCTCATGACTCACATCTTCTTTAGTATTATCCATTTTCAATTCGAATCTTAGTTTTCTTGGAGTTCCAAACCAGCTTGTAGAAGTGGCTGCGACACAGATTTTGTGTTTCCCGAATCCTTGTGAAGTGAATGAGAATTTACCTTGTCCTCTGACTAGTCTTGTAAGGATTTGTGTTGATTTTTCATCTAAAACTCGAAGATTCACTCCTTGATCAAGTTTGTCTGCTGGAGGGACGTCTAATAAGTTATAGTTCCCGAGGACCACTGTTGATTCAGGAAGGTCGAGAACGAAACACCTTTCAGTGCCCTCAATAAGGTAAAAGTGAATACCTTGGACAAGACTTATGAGAAAAAGAAGCAATCCTACCATTAAAATATTATATTTTGCTTAGAGAGAAATTATGATAAGCAGTTTGATATGATTTTGTCCTTTTAAGGTATAGAGAGGTAAAGGTTTTTATGGGGTTATAGATTATGAGGATTCTTTGAAGGATTTTTATTCATAGAAGATTTTGGATTTAGATACTGGGGGATTGAGGTAATGATAAGTAGGGTAAGAGTTTTGTCAGAAGAGTATTGGATTTGGAGAGGATTAATTGGGTTTGGAGATTAGAAAGACTTTATGGCTTTTATAGAAATTATTTTTATAAATTGAATGAAATTTTGTGAATATTTCTTATGCAAATTGGCACTCACACCAATTTACAACTGCAAAAGCTATAATTTCTCACAAAAAACCCATAAAACTTTCATTTTGATTAAATTCGGATATATAAAACTAGCACCCGAATCATATAAAAAACTTAACACTCTAATTGGGTTTGGAGATTAGAAAGACTTTATGGCTTTTATAGAAATTATTTTTATAAATTGAATAAAATTTTGTGAATATTTCTTATGCAAATTGGCACTCACACGAATTTACAACTGCAAAAGCTATAATTTCTCACAAAAAACCCATAAAACTTTCATTCTGATTTAATTCGGATATATAAAACTAACACCCGAATCATATAAAAAACTTATCACACAATCTAAATCTAAAAGTCCATTTAAAAAGCCGAATTTAGAATTATTCACTTAATAAAACCTGTAGTTAATACTAAATATTTGCTGCTGAAGCTTTAGAAACTGTTATAAACACTAAGCAAATCAAAATACTCAACAAAGCAATAATTCCCCAAACCCAATAAAACTTAGAGTCTTTTACAATATACGATACAAGTTTCTCACTTTCTTGACGGATTTTCGATATAGAATTAGTAGCTTGACTATCCATAGTAGAAAGCCCAACAATTGCTTGAGGGATCTGTTTTTTGATATTAGTTGTGTTGATACTGTGGATTTCTATATCAATTAGATCGACTAAGGATTGGATTTTTAAGACCATGTTTTGAACAATTCCAGCTTCGGTTGTGTTGAAGTTTGCGTGGCTTTTTGAGAGATTGTCGATTACTAACTCGAGGTTTTCTATTGATTTTTCAGCTTTTTCAACTTCTTTCTCTAGAAGAGTTAGATATTCTTTTATTCTACCCCTAGATCAGTATCACGGACTATTCGGCTTAAAGTATCTAAGGTGTCAGAAAGAGATTTTATCCTTGAGATATCCTCTTCGATGTCCGCAAAGACTAGGCATACCAGCAAAAATCCTATTAGCTTTCCCATTTATTATTTAGCTAAGTATGGAAACTTAAGCTTCTTTGATAAATTAAATTTATCCAAGTTATTGAAATTTTAGATAATGCTACATTTTTCATATGTGGAAATAATAATAATAAACTAATTCATAGAGAATTCTTATATTATAATAATTTATTATTATCGTAAGTTAAACGATAAAAATTAGATTCTCCACATATTTATCTATGCAAAATATCATACTTATCTTATCATGCTTTTCCACCATTCCGTTTTTACCTGAAACTTTGCAGTTAATATTTCCCCTACCTCCAATATAGATAAAACCTTTAAATTATAATCTGCAATTTTCTAGGTCAAAGTTTTCAAGAATTTTAAAAAACTCACTATTTTCTTTACATAAAAGATTTTTTAATTTTCCACAAGGCGCAGGCTCTCAGAAAATTCGGCTCCTGAAAATTCTTTGGAAGCATTTCTTTGATTATTTCTAGGTAAATTATTAAATGGATTTATGATTTAGTAAAATAGGAATTTTTTTGCTTTTGGCCTTTGCAGATTATGATAATATTAATATTTCAGAATTTTTTTGATTTTAGTTTTACACTGAGGACATTAGATTTTTTAAAATTGGGATATTCCAGCCACAAAGAATGCTCTATGTGGTAAAAAATGATATTAGCTTTTAATGGCGAAATATTTTAATGCAAAAAAATAATTTTAGAAAGTTATGTACTGTTCACAAGGAATTATATTTTAAAATAAAAAAAATGATTTGATTAAATTTTATTACTTATTTGATACTACTCATATGCTTAAATCAACTATAAAATCAAAAGGCTTTTCTATAAACAGGATCGCCTCCTCTCACTTATGAGAAATGTGCAGAAATTGCCAACTAAAGTCGTATTCATAGTAAAGTGCAATTTTTAAGCTTATAAAATTATCATATTGACGATATAAATGATTTTTTTTCTGGGGTAATGAAATGGAATGCNGAAATTGCCAACTAAAGTCGTATTCATAGTAAAGTGCAATTTTTAGGCTTATAAAATTATCATATTGACGATATAAATGATTTTTTTTCTGGGGTAATGAAATGGAATGCCATGCTATATATCAAGACTCATTATCAGCCTAAGTATAATGATATAACTGTTACAATACATAAACTGACATATATATTTTTATTGTAAAATGATATTGATTAAATCCTAGCTAAAAATAGATTTTAGAAATATGGGTATTCAACTTAGTAATTTTGAAAATGTTGCATATGCGATTTTTGTTTTCTTGTTGGGTATTATGATAATATCTTTAAGGATGAATTTTAAAATTCCAATCAGGAAAGCTTATGAGAACTACAAAAGATGTAAAAATGGACGTTATACTAGAGTGCTGCCCTAAGATATACGAGAAAATTATAGTTTATTTGAATCTTATATGTAAAAGAGCTAATGGTGAGCTACCAACAGGGGCGAAGTTCCTAAGAAATCTCATAAGAAACCATCCTGACTATAAAAAAGACTCAATAATCACAAGTCAAATTGCTTCGGATACAGGACAAATCGTTAAAGACAAAAACTAGATTGAATCTTCTTGTTCCTTATGCTCAATATTATTGGAATAGTTAATTATTAAAAAAGCCATTACTTTTTACGTTAAAGTCCTTGTTTCTTAGAATAACTATATAGTTAAAAAGCCTTTTTTATATAAATTAAACAGATTTTGTTATTATAACCAAATACTTGTGCTGAAGGTTTTTAGAAACTCATCAAAACGTTGGATAATTGCATGATCCTTTTCGTTACCTTTAAAGATGAATTTTTCGAAGTTCAATTCGCTGTTGTGCTTTATAAGAAAAGTTGAAATTTCTTCTAGTTTGCCTTTTGTTGTACAGGCGTAGTCAACTTTTTCACCTTTGCGGATTAAGTTGTAGAGGAGCTCTAAAAGCCGTTTGCGCTGGTAACGGGTTTCAGGGTCTGCAACATATCTTAAACCAAGGTTTATGATTTTTTCTTTGAGTTGGGAGTCCTTTTCAAAGTTTAGTTTAGCTAAGTTGCTAATGCTTAGACGGCTTTTGAGATTCGGTCGAAGCACTTGTGTTGATCTGCTCTTGAAAATATTTCCTTGTTGATAAGTACTCTCAAAATTGACTTTTTTTTTAGAATGAAAGTACGGGATATAGAAACTACTACTTCCTGAAAAATTTGGACTAACCACGCAGCCCAAGCCAGGATTAGACCTTGCTTTTTCAGTAGTTGTTATATGATGCTTAAAGTTATTTGGGCTTACACGTGAGCGGAGCTTGAATGTTGGGGACTTAGTTAATTCCCCACAAACACACGAGATTTTATGGCAGCCTTCACATTTTTTCCAGTTTCTAATATCGTTCATAGACCTTACTCCATCTAATGACTTGCAGATAACTGAGATTTCTAATGAGGAGTTCATATACAGAATTATTATGAGTTATACAATCTCAAATTATTGGATATCATTTTGCTTTAGATGCTTGAGTAAATAAGTTTTAAAGGAGGAAATAAATCGAGTGTATTGTAAAAGGTTAGATGATTGGTTTTCTGATTTTCATAGCAAATGACTATGGTTTGAAAGCGTTATTGAAGATTTTAATAAGTTTTATAGTTTTCGTATGAAAATATGTTGAAATTAAGAATATATGATTTTTTGTATAAAATTGAGATTATGTGTTGCAATAATATGGAAGAGAGGATTTATATAGTTGTAAGGATGAAAAAGCAACAGATATAATAATATCAATTGAAAGCTATACTTTAAGATTTTAGATTGAATAAAATTAAGTTTTATTGCTTGATATAGTATTCATCTAATTGATTTGAAGTATTTTGAAAATAGAGAAAAACCATCTTAAGTCTTTAAACCAATTTATTAAGTCATTATAAGATGATGCTTAAACGAAACCTTGTCATAAACTAAATAGAAAATATTATTTTATAGATTTAAATTTTTATGATTATTTTAAAATATAGCTTAATGATGAGGTTTTAATCACTAATTATTATATAATAAGCTGAATTTCACTCTTTATTCAATAGAATTTAGTTTGAGAATGAAATTTTTAAAATGCAAAATTTGCAATATATATGTTTTATTAAGCCATATATAATTAGTACTTGTATTAGATTTTACAAAGCCCAATAACANATATATATGTTTTATTAAGCCATATATAATTAGTACTTGTATTAGATTTTACAAAGCCCAATAACAAAAAAATAAGTACACATATGGATATAGTATTTCTCCTCAGCATCACAAATTTTTAGATTTTTTAGGGAAATAAGTTGTTTTACTTAGAAAACAGCTTATTTTAATACCTATTTTTATAAGAATGCTTTAAGGCTTAAAACTAAACTATGCTTGAAAGTTATTTTGCCCTAAGTTTGAAGTTGATTTATTGCTTAGTTATTTTTTAGTAATCGTAAGACTATTAAATATCATTCAGCATATAACACTAGATTTCGAAAACTTAGTTTCTATGTGACTTTCTGATTCTTTTTTATATATAATTTAGGAAATAGTATTAATTATTAGATTATATAAGTATTTGTCCTTAATAAAGTCTTTCTGTTGAGTTTTTAAGGTAAAACTGGAGACTATTAAGCCATAAAAGCTCAAGAATTATACCTAAAAGTAAAAAATTATCATAGGAAATTTTTTAATAATAACCCTAAAAAGCATTATATAAACCTAAATATTCCAATTAATCACACAAAAAACACCAACTAACCTTCAAAAATCATAATCTTCAGAGTAAGAAATCCCAAAGTTACCATTTTTACCTAACCAATAAGAGTTTTCAAAACCTCAAATAGGAAATTCATACAACTAAAGCAAGCAAACTTATCTAAAAAAGTTTAAAAATAAGAAATCCATCCAACTCTAAAAAAACTACGCATCTTTTTCTGAATTACAGAAACTTTCTAGTTAAAATTATCATATATAGATACATGGAAAAAAATAAAACGATAAAAAAGTTTCTAGGATTATCAAGAATAGTTTTAAAGAACTTGCTTAACAGTATACCTAATAAGCTATTAAAAAGTTAAAACTCTAAGAATTTTTAAGTTCCAGAAGCGGGTGAAAACTAGTATATTAACCATTAAATAATGTCGTGTTATTTACCTAATTAGACCTATATGAATTAGCTTAGTACCTATTTTCAGGATACTTTGTGAATTCTGAGGTACAAATAGATGGGTTTTGCCCAAATAGATAGAAATTGTAGTTTACTAAAGGGCTGAATGGATATTGAGTCGGATCTTGGAATCCAAGATTCTCTGTAAAAGTAAAATATTGATTATAGTAGGGTGAATATACACTTGTGCATGTACTTGGAGTTGTAAGGTCTCCACAAGGGTGGAATGTAGGAAATTGAGGCTCTGGACATGCGATACTTAAAGGTACTTGAAGTTTTGATGCTAAAGATCGCTCGGATGTTTTTCTATTTAAGACTTACGTTTTTCTTTGTAATGACGGATTGAAAAGGATATCTCTGGTTTCTGGGTTATGTAAGAGGATTCTAATAGTGCCTTTTAACTTTTCGCAGTCTGGCTTGCCTTTGTTATATTTTCTTACATTTTTCCGGATCACTGAATAGAAGCAATTTTTGATTGAGTTGTCTGTACGGCCTGGGAGGTGCTGAGATATTTTTGACCACTTGTTACCGAATTTTTTCTGGAGCTTAAAAATTAGGCTTTTCTCTTCTTTAGTCCAAACATCCTTCTTTATATCTGGATTAAGATAATTATGCCACCTTTCCCTGCACTGCTTTCCACTCTTCAACTCTCCATCAAAAGCTTGATTAAGAGCATTTGCTATAACTTTCCATTTCATTATCTTTTTCTCAATGACAAACTCACATATCAGATTATCCTCCTATCTCTCTATTACTTCTCTTGACCAAGAATTTTCTTTTAAGGGCATATTTATTTTCAAAATCCTAGTCTTATCTTATGAAAAATTAATAAAGTAAGTAGATATAATAGGTAGTATTAAGATTATTAAAATCTAATGAAAAAAATCAATTATAGATGAACTTTTTTCATTATAAGAAAACTAGAATTTTTTTATTTAGAAGCGTGATTTATGAATTATCAATATTGGCTAATTAGAACTGATATGCAAAATAGGAGGATTTATTGGCAATTTTAATTAATATAAAAATTTAAGATAGAGATGGTGGGATTTCGATATATTCTTTAGAAAATGCAAGATAATAATAAGTTTAATTTTTCAATTTAAATATATAGAAAGTTTTGTGTGAGTGTTGAAAAATTTGAATAAATTTGTTTTGAATTATTCTGTTTGTGTAATTTGAGGTAAAATTATTGGGAAAAATGTTATTGAAATTTAAGACTTGATAAATGCTTGAAAAAATGAGATTTATGCTTGATGATGGATGTTTTTTATTGAAAACTTTGTGGGGGATTGGATTTGGTGAAGAGAATTTACTATGTATGATAAGAGATTTTGAAAGAATATTATAATTCCACGGATGCTCATGTTGCGGATGTCATAAAACTGCTATGGAAAATTATTAAGACATATAATTATTATGTTGATTTGTTATTTTTATAAGATTTTTTTTTTCAAGATTATTATAAATCATTACATTTATAGGTGTAAGTGTAAGTAAATACTAAATCCATTATTTATTCAGTTACTAAAAACCAATATAAATGATTTTGTAGAAAAATTTGTGCATATTTTTCAATTCCCTCAAATAATCTTCAAAACAATTCTAAATTTCAAGCATTTTTATCGATAAAACTCTACGACTAATTTTAAAATTCATAATTTTATAGCATTTCCAAATAAATCCCATAATTTACTTTAAAAAAATCATGTCAAATAAAATACTTTCATCAAGTCAAAGATCGAATTTACCTTCAAATTCTTAAAATAATCCATGAAAATCTTCCTCAGCAACTCTAGAACTCTATATTTCTAAAATCCTCTTATAAAAATTCTCATTCCAAACTATAGTAAAATAAAGCATTCAATTTAGAAAATATGAATAATCAGGCTTATAATAAATATGAACACGTTCAAAACGCTAAGAAAAAGCTTAGAGAATTTAGATCTGGAAAAATTGAATCAAAGGCTTAAAGCTGTGGAAGCTGATATTGAAAATTTGGAAGAAGAACTTGATAAAAGGTATAAATTACTAAATTACATTGACATGCTGATTCTCAAAAAGAAAGGCTCGACTTCACTAAATCGCTAAGTTCATTCTTATTATAATTTAACTATGTGTTTCAACAGGTCTATTTTATGTTTATTTATGATTTTTTGTTGGTTTTCTTAGAGAATTTTTCTTTTTTATAGTAGTTGTTAATAAGAGGATTAAAAGTTTTTTTAGAGGATTTCATGATGAGATGGAATCTTAGTTTTTTATAGAAGAAAATATAGAGGAATTTATAGGAATATTAGAAATAAGAAGGGATTCATGGATTTCGTTTTGAAAGGGAAAGCTTTTGGGAAATTGTAGTAAAAATTGTAAGGAAAGCATTTAGGTTTGAAGATAGGAGATTTTAATAGTGTTATTCTGCATGGTAAAGATTATGAGTATTTAATTCATAAGTGCTTTAAATTTATTAATAAAAATACTAGAATATCATGATATGCCACTTGAGTAAGTTTATTAGTATATAGAAATCATAGGTTATAAGAATGATTGCTATATTAGTTTATGCATTATAAAATGAGGAAAATTGGCAAGTTCTTCTAAAAATTTTTCAAACAGCTGTGAAAGATTCTCAATAGCCCCTTTCATCATAAAAACATAAATTTCTATAAAGTCAAACTAGTTTTGATTTCTACATAAATCCTAATTATATTCTTTTTAGCTTTATTATTATGTTTACTATCTCGAATCATCATCACTACAATAAATCTACCAACATCTTAAAAATATAACCTAACCTACTCATCATCTAGGAATCATTAGGCCCATCTACATAAAACTTACTGTCAATAATCTCCCCAGGGTCATCACCCGCATTATCATTTCCATAATCCCCCTCATTCTCATCTTTAACACTTTCTTCTAAAACTCTGTTCCCAAGTCCAAACACTCCTGTTTTTCCAGCACTAATCCTATTCTTCAAACCTTCATTTTCTTTATCAACCCTATCTTCTTCCTTTTCATCATCATTTTCTCTATTTTCCTCTTTCTCATCTTCATTTTTTACTCCTTCAATCTTATTTTCATGTTCTTTAGTTACATCCTCATCATTTGTATCCTTATCATTCTCTTCAACCTTCTCATCTTCAACACTCCAATAAATCTCATAAGCTTTATAAATAGCTGGATAGATACTTGACTCAGCAATTTGATTAACTAAAGATGTCTCATAAGCGCTTTGACTTGTGTTTTGCATAAAAACTTCTCCAGGGCCAGTAAGTTCTAATAATAAAAAGTTTTTCCCTGTGACAATATTCTGGGGATGTAGATTTTTTCTTAAATTTATATTGATCCCATCAGTAAATCCTAATAAAGACTCTGAAGAAATAACTACAGATTGGTCTTGGGTTAAATATAAAGTTCTAGGATTGACCCCACCTTTGACAAAAACATCGCCATGACCAGCGAATTTCTGCATAAACAAACTTTGTTCTACTAAAGAAACAGATGTACCTTTAAACCGAGCATTTATAGCAACTCCTATACTACTACACAAATAAGAACTATTGACAAAATATAAACCTTGAGGGTATTTTCCTATATCAAAACTTAAGATTTTACTATAGCTCGATGCCCCAACGGCAACTTTTGCTGGACTTTTTGGGTTTTCGTTGAACATTTGCACTAAAAAAAACGATGACCCTGAAAGAACTCGTTGTAAAGCGGATTTACTTCCTGAGATTGTGGATGTAGACATTGATATCCCTTGATCCATATAGAGAAGGCTACTTGGAGAAATTGTCAAACCTTGATAAGGACTAAGGTTTATTTCTAGAAGTTGACTTTCAGTGCCAAAAATTTTGTAGTTGAAAGTTTTGCAGGAACTTGAGAGTAACTCTTGGTAGCTTGGCTTTTGTGTACTTGTGTTTTTGAAGAAGCTAAATATTTTTTTCATTATTGATTAAAGTATTTAAGAATTGATTTTGATGAACACCAGAAATAATTTGATGCTTTTTGATGTTGAGATGTTTATTAGTTGTGCTTTTTTTGAGATAATAACTTTAAGATGATATGTGAAATAATTCTGTGATTTGGGAAAGTTAATTTGTGAGAAATTCTATGAAGTGTTATTTGAAGTTTAGGTTGGATAAAGTTGGAATTGTAGGAACTTAGTAAGATTAGAAATTAAGCCTGGTTTGATGGGCTTAAGAGAGATTTGTATAGGAAAATAATGAAGCACTTTATATAATTAATTTATTTTATTGATCTTTTAATATTTAGGTAGCTGTTTTAATATATTATTTAAAAACTGCATGAAAATACTTAGCAATACTATCCGAAAATCTTATAAATATCAAAATCAGCATTCTAATTTTATAAAACCCCCAATTTATTCATATTTTATACAATCTTGCAATAATAACTCCTAATACCATCTAAAAAACTTCAATACAGCATCTACATCTAAGTTCTTTACATAAAATCTAATTTAAACAACAACAAAAAACACATTTTTTTATTATTATAATGATATTTATATACTAATTTATTATTAGAATTTGACAGTTTATAATATCTAGGGATTATTTGCCTAGAAAAAATAAGCCAGAATTACCTGTATGTCAAGGAAAAACTTGTCTTTTAAAAGTAGCTTAATCACCAAACTGAGAGGAATTTTCTCTAGGTGCACTTTGTGCGGGAATATGATAGCAAATAATAAAAACTTTTAAAAAAGATAAATGGTTTGATAATTGATGAAGTTAAAAAGCGGTTTCCTCTACCTCAGTATTTTTTGAGAGCGACAAATTAAAATAAACTTGAAACAGAGTACTTAATGCAGGCTTACGTCATAATAGACTAACATCTGAACTATATTGCTGAAGTTAGGAAATTTCAGTTCTAAGCTAGCATAATAGAATGATATTTATCTGTGCTATTACTATAATATTAACTTATTTAAGCATTCCTAATGATAACATTAAATTATACTATAAAATATCAGTGATTTTTTATAGAAACTTACCTTAATTAGACTTGAAAATAACCAAAATTGGTTAATATGCATCAAAACTTAAATGATTTTTGTTTTAAGCAATACTCCATATAATAATTCAATTATTCAGCATAGCCGAAAACTTAGTCCTAAACAGAATGTCTTACAATATCTTGAAAAGATGACAATATTATTTATTAAATAGTACTAAAATTATCGAATTTAATTGGCACGTTAAAAATACAAAAAGTCTCCTGGGAAAGGTTTGAACTTCCTCTTCTAAACATTACTAAAGCGTGCTCTATACACCACCAGGAGTAACATTATCATATTCTATTTTTATCATGTTTAATAATTTATTGTCACCCACGTTAAGTATTTTTATGATCAAGTTTTTTACAAATAAAATTAAATTCTATCTATCTTATAAAAAACTCCTCCAATCCTCAATCACCCTATCTATCATCCAACCTCCTCCTACAACCTCAACACCCAAAACTTTATATATTCCATATTATCCTATTAGCATCCTTCTAAATTCACAATTAATTATATTTTAACTCAATTTCCGCACTCATACCCTTACCATCCCCATAATATCTATGTCTTTTTGTACTCATACAATTCTCATTCCTAATCCTCCTTCTATTCTTAAACTCTCCATAATTGTACTCAAACACATATTTTTCAAGAAAAACCCCCCCATTCATCGTCCATCTAACTCTTTCATAGAACTTCTCATAATCTGTTATGTAAACATGAATCATATCTGTGTTTATAGGATTGCAAGGGACTAGATCCACATCAGGTTCATTAAGCAAAGTCTCAAAAGCAAAAATTATACTGTTTAAAGTCAAAACTGGCTTCCATTCATGCTCTTGTAAGGCTCTCATATGAACCGCGCCTGTATCAAGATCGACATTAGGATGGTAAACTTTGTTAAGAACAAACATTTCAGGGGGTTTGAATGGGTAATTAGAAGAGACTTTTATGATTGTATTGAAATTTGCATTTGAATAAGGACTGTCACAATCACTTTTTACGTGAAATACTACCGGGACGCATATGTAAATGTCGTCAATATAAGGAATTGATATATTCACGTTTGTGTAACCTGCGAGATAACGTTTGGAGGCGAGTTCTTCCATGTCTTTTTTAAGTCGAAGGCTAGCTACTGATAATAGTGGTCTGCCGGTCTCACGCTTAACTTTAAATAAAATCATATTATTAGATATTAAAGTAGAATAAAAAGGATTTTTTTTGGATTTAAACTAGTGAAAAGTGAGGTTTTAGAAGTAATGGGGCTAAGGATTGGAATAAATTTTGATTGAGAAATGGATTGAATAATTAGAATGAAGAATATAGAAAATACCCGTTTTTTGTTGAGTTAAAAGTTTGAGATAATTTTGGAATATTATCAATTGGCATTTGGGATTATAGCTTTTTATGTGTTGATGAATATGTAATTTTCTTTATATTAATAAATGCTGGATTATAGTTTAATAATAGATATATTGCCTTTAGAGTATGCATAAATAATATACTTTAAAGACATGTAATATAATGCATTGTATATTAATCATAATAATTTAAAAATAAGCTCCTTATAAGCCATTTGCATATATAAAATT